>PVHP010008961.1:0-51702 GCA_004024765.1 Zapus hudsonius
GAGGCAAGTTCCTTATCCGCTGAGCCATCTCTCCAGCCCAAAATTCTTTTTAAAAAATTATTATTGGTGGGGAAGAGAGAAAATGGCTAAGCCAGAACTTTCTGCTGCTGTAAACAAACTCCAAAGGCATGCACCACTCTGTGCATCTGGCTAGGGTACAGAGGAATTGAACCTGGACCTTCAGGCTTTGCAAGCAAGTGTCAAGCACTGACCTACCTCTCCAGCCCTCTCTTTCTCGTGAGACAAAGTCTCAGGTAGCCCAGACTGACTCCTCCAGATTGCTGGCATCATAGGCATGCACCACGCCCAGCTCCATCATGTTTGAACCCACACCTCAACCCCTCCATTCCCGTCCTCCTATGCCATCTACCCACATGGTCCCCAACATGTATGTGAACTGACCAAAACAAACACAAGCCCCAGGACACCTTAGTAAAAACTTTATTCACAACTCCAGCCCCCAGGTCTGGATCTGCACAGAGTGTGTTCTTATTGTGGCAAAACAAAAACAGAAACGATAACAAAACCCAGTACAACACGCTCGTTAATACTAACCATTTTAATTTAAATTAAAGCATTTCTGGAAGACAAATGCAATTGATAGAAAATATAAAAACTTTTACTGTACAAATTTTACATCACATTCAAAAAAGCAAATGTGTGCCTTGTGGCCATGGAAGGCGCTGGGTGCACACACGGATGACATCCTGCCCAGTGCTACAACACAGCATGGCTCCCCATGTGTCACACTGTCGCCTCTGCCCCACCCCAATCACTACAGAGCAACACAGCCTTGCTATGCCCGGCTGGCCCAAGACCATGTGCCTGCATATGGCAGAGGGTTTGATTTGGTGCTACAGAGAGTTCAGCTTGCCATATACGCTGCTCACAGAGAGCCCGACATTGGCCAGGATTCAAGATCCAGACTTTGATCAGACAAAACCCCAAGGGGTTTCGGCTCTGGTGGTTAAAGGCCTCTTAGGTGAGGCCAGGAACTGGAGGTTCCTGGAAGGGTCAAAGCTTGGGCTTGGCTCACACCCCAGTGGGACCCTCTGAAGCCCCTTAGAGCCCCAGCCTTCTCTATCCCCTTCATAGTGGCCATGGGGCTGAATTCACAGTATCTGTCATCCTTCATGTGTTTCTTGGGAGATGGGGAAAGCACTGGGAAGGCAAATAAGCAGGCCTTCCTGACCTCCATTCACAGTTGCTTCAGTAGGAAAGGGAGCAGGGGCCATGGTGGGAGTCTCTCAACTGAAGGGCAGAGCAGAGGCAAGTCTTGGAGAGGACGGAAGGATGGGGGTCCCAGGACCTCAGCTCCACCCTCAGGGCCAGCAACCCCCAGCAGATCATCATCTCCTTAAGGTAGGGATTAGGCCTGTTTCTATGGAATCCCTAGAACATGCACAAAACCATGTTCACCGAAGGGCTCAGAGTTTCCTGAGCCATGACATTCACAGGACAAAGCTGGACAGAGGCTCACTGTCTGTGGTCTGTGTGTGACACCTACTGTGGCCTGGCATCAGAGGACAGGCGGAGCTGACTCAGCTCACCATTATGTCTGGAAGGCCAGTGTCACAAAGAAAGGACAAACCCAGAGGCTCATGCACTGTGACCTTTGGACAGGTGAAGGCATGTGACAGCCCCAGCAGCAGTGGCCACACACTGTGACTTTACAGTGGGAAGGAAGGCAAAGTGATGATGGGTGAAATGGCAGTCCAGCCCCCAGGAAAGGGAACACACTACTCTCCCAAGGCATGCGCAGCACTGCGCAGCTGTGCGGAGGGGGTCAGGAGCGTGGGGAGGTAGCCCAGCTTCTTGGTAGTGGCCTCCTTTATGTGACATCTGGATGAGATTCTGGTATTGGAGAAGGTTCTGAAAACCGGGGCTTTACTCAGTGATACAGCCACAGGGCCACCTCCATGCCCATGCGACCTCAGAGCCTGTGGGCCCGAGGCCAAGCACATCTCCACTAACATTTCTTTCTCCTCTCTGGTTGTGGAATCTGATGCGACATAACTCCTGAAGGTTACTTTGCTCTAAGTGTGACAATTTCCATGGAGTGCGTCTGACTTTCTCTGATCCAAGCCCTCTTGCCCATGGGAAAGGATGCAAACTGAAGCTTGGGGCTCAGCTTGCTAGGTGGGTCTAGCTGAGAAGGCTGGAGAGCCTCATGCCCTCATCTGAGCTCAGAGCCCAGACAGGAGACAACAGTCGGATGCAATAGGCTTAGAGGTTTCAATGGGGCTGGGGAATCGAAAAAGGTAAGTAGTTCTAGAACCTTCTAGCATGACTGATGGGTTTCTAAAGTGCTAGGGTCACCTGGTAGCTGGGGAGGGGACTCAGGGACCTGCTAGGTGTCTCCAACCCCTTCCCTGTTCTTGTCATCAAACATTCATGCAGCTGTTGGGATGGACCTTGGTTCAGGGTAGATGTCAGGTATTGGGGGTGTTAGTGACAGAGACCCCAAGACTCATGGTGATACTGCCTGGAGGCTTCACAGAAGAAGCCCATCTCCACAAGGCAGAAGCCCTGGCTAGGACCCACCAGCTCAGCCCAGACATTATTTGGAAACTGTTTCTATTATTGAGTTTGAACATCCTGGAAAGTGAATCAAAGAGTCTGGGAACTTCTTATACTCCAGATCTGTTCCTAGCCAGGAAGACAAGGCAGAGACAGTGTTCCTTTGATGGGACAAAGGGACATACTGATGGAGGTTAGAACCAAAGTCGAGGCCAGGGCAGACCTTGTGCCCCCCTCCAAAAGCCACATGACGAGGGCTTTCTTTCTTCTGGCTCAGCATTGGGTTCCTCATTGCTACAGGGTCCTCCACCCCAAGGTACCCTTGTGCACATGCTGTTTATTAATACCTAATATAAAACATCACTCCACTAGGCAGAAACATGGGCGTAGACACTGGCTGTTTTCAGGACAGGTCTGGCTGTTGGTGTCATCTTGAGTGGCAGGTGTGGCTCCGTCTCCAGGCCCCACATGTCCTTGTCACACATGCACCAAATGGAAGGCTCGTGCTCCTGGGTTTGCAGTACTGGGCAGGTGGAGTGGTTTTCTGGTCGATTTCTTGTCCTGGTGGTCGTTTGTGTGTTTTAGAAACACATTTTTCAAAGAAAGCAATGTTTGTGTACAAACCTGCACAGCTGGCTATATCTTTGGGTTGCTGGACTCCAGGGCACTCAGGCCAAACCTTTCAAAACGGGGCACGACTTTGCTGCTGGGGATGCTGCAACGAGGAGCAGAAACACGGGTCAAAGTTATGGCCTTGATGGTCTGGACCTCAGTTAGGGAAGCACTGGGTGAGGAATGAGGGCGAGTTCCAGAAGCTCAGCCGAGGACCCAGCTGCCACCAATGAGTGACAATGATCGCTGAGCCCACAGATCTGCCCTGGCTCAGGGACGCTCCCCTCCTGGGATCAGTGACATGGCTTGTGTTGACCCGACACCCTGGCATCCAGTGTGGCTCATGTGGAATGTTTCCTCACTGGCCGCAGTTCCATGTGGAATTGGGAGAGGAGAGAGACCTGAGGCCCAGCACCGGAAGTGATGTTCCATATTCCTAGAGAAGGTGCTCATGTGGGGGCCACTGGGGCCACCTAGGGGCAGATTCCTGAGAGTGACTGCAGAGATCTGTAAGGGCTGCAGAACCCCCCTGCAGATGTGAAGGGCAGCGCTGCTTCCATCAGCGATGTTGTCTGTCTGGCCTAGGATGACTTTTCTGGGTGTGCTCTTAAGGACACAGCTCTTCTGAACTGTCTTTCCCAACAACATGACCTGCTGTGTCTCCTGCTTTGTCTTCAAGAGACAAAGTCAGAACCCAGAAAGGGCTCTGTGACCCTGGGGCTGGCCTCGGGGCAGCTCTGGAACCACTGCACTCCTTGCTGGACAAGGTCCCGGGGTCAGCAGCAAAGCCCCCTCCCCACACTCAAGCATGCTTAGAGGGGCTCAGGAAGGTGTTAGTAGGGGGCAGGGCCGTTGGAACATGAGCAAGAACCATCCTCAGGAGAACAGGAGAGAAAGGACAGTCCTGTCCACGAAGGCAGCTGGAAGCTGTGCCCTAGCACCTCGAGGGGCACTCATTAGTGTCATCCTCCACCGGCAGTCACTCAGGCACACGGGCCGCGAGGAGAGGGAGAGGTCGGTTTAAAAACAAACAGAGCACAAGGAGGAGTCTGGAGAGAGCAGACTGGAGCAGCAGAGGTGGCATCCCCTGGGTTAGTGTCTGCCAGGCGTTCTCAGTCTTAGCAGAAGTCCTGGAGCTGAGTTGGCGATTAGGAAGAAGAAAGCCCCAGGGCATGCAAAGCAGCCAGGCCTACAACCTAGGAGAGGGAAGAGCAGTATCACAACACAGCCCCAACCAGGGCAAACGGCAGGGCCAGAGCAGCTGGCAGGGGCCTCCTCCGTAGAGACCAACTCTACTCCTCAGAACGGAAGCTTGGTAGGTAGTGTGGGCACAGGATCTTTTCCCAAGCTCCCACAGGGTATAGTCCCAGGCACTCAGCTACCTAAGCCCAAGGCCCCCTTTGGCTATTAAAATTGACTTCTTGGAGTCTATTACTTCTCACTTAATTTTCTTTCCCTTTATTTATTTTTAATGCTGGGAATCAAACCCAGGCCTTCAACCTGCTGAGCAGGTGCTCTACCACTGGGCCACACCTCCAGTTCTTGGTTTTTTTTTTTGGGGGGGGAGGCCAGGATCTCATTCACATGACCTCAAACTCATGACTTTTTTGCTTTAGCCCTCTGAATACTGGGGTTAAAGACTCAGGCCACCATGACTGGCTTACTGGATTTTCTTATGAGCTCTGGGCCGAAAGGGGACCCTGGGGATGTAAATCAATAAGTACTTTCCTACCTAGATAGCAGCCATGTGTTCAGAGCCAGCATGGCTGAGAACCTGCTATATGCTGTAGAAGAAGTCTGACCCACTGAGAAAACCAAGCCCCGGCGGCCATCTCAGCTACAGGACACCACAGAGAAGGAAAGCAGGAGTGCACATGGCTGGATGCAGACAGGATGGGGAGTCACACCCAGGCAAGAAATGAGGGAAACAACAGAATGTTAACACACTACTCCTCCAGAACCGGACAGAAGTTCTTAAAGTCAGGGTGACCATAACGTCCTTTCCCGTAGTAGCGGTTCCGCCAGCGACTGGGAGTGCATGATCCAGCCCAGCAGGTGGTGGCAGACCGTGGAGGAGACAGGATGATGGGACAGAGGAGATGACAGGCCAGGCCAGAACATCCATCACCACCCCCGAAAATAAAAAGCAACCAGGTCAATGGGAAAGAAAAGAGAAAATGAGAATTAGAGGTCAAGTGCACGGAGAAGCGGAAGTCAGGAGCAGGAAGCTGGGAAACAGACTCAAACAGGTGGACTGCATCTTCCCTTTCAGGGGCCGGAGCTGGCAGCTGTGGCCATTAACACCCCCCCCCCTGCACCCATGACTCAATTTCCCATCCGTGAGAGGAAAAGACAGGGCTGCTTGTTTTCTGGGGAATAGGAGCCATTATCTAAATACCAGGGCCCTCTAGTACAGGCTTCTCCTATGGAAGAGGAGGCCAGGGCCTCTGCACACAGATTCGCCCCTCCCCCACATTGCCAATGCCAGTGCCAAGACTTATAGTATGTAGCATATGACCCTTCCCAGCAGTTTGCGCAGGCTGGATCTCACCCACCCCCACTGTGGAAACCGAGACCCAGAACAAGGCCCAGATCCTCATGAGGAATGGTGGCCTTTCTTTTGAGGTTGAGGTGGGGGTAGGGGGTGGAGCCAGAGAGCCAAAGAAATGGATCCAGACAGGATACCCGGGAGATGATGGTGGCTGTAGAGACCACACCTGTGCCATGGGGCCCAAAGGGAGGTGTGGACTGATAGAAGAGGAAGGGTTTCTGACACCCAAGCCCCACGCAGAGCTGAGTATAGGTGGAGAGCTTTTAGAGCTAAATAGTTCAGTACCAGAGTCAGCACCACCTTAACACTGACTGGGTCTTGAGGGTGTCAGAAACCTACATGGCTCTGATTTCCAACCCACCCACTTTGCCCCTCTCAGGACACAACCTTCTTACTGTGGACTAGCCTGAGCCTTGAGTCAATACTGCTGGTCTAATACAGTGATGTATGCATTCTCTCTCAGCCAGGGTCTCATGTATCCCAGGCAGGCCTCAAACTATAGCTGAAGATGACCTTGAACTCCTGATCCTTCCTGCCTTCACCTCTTGAGTGCTGGGCTCACAGGTTAGTATCATCATGCCTGGTTTTATGGGATACTTGTCTCTCTAAGGGAGCCTCCTGAACAAACTGGCAAATGAGATCCTGGCATCCCTTGGGCTCATCTCCTCGGTGGAGTCCCACAGACCCAGAGCAACAACAGGGTACTTACTCGGCTGACTTCCAGAAGTGCCCAGGGTGGGAGAGCCGCCGGTTCAGCTTGGGCAGCTTCTCCAGCATGTCCATTAGCAGACTGAAGCTGGGTCTCTCCTGCACATCAAACGCCCAGCAGGCAGACAAGATCTCCTGTAAGGGAGTCTCCATTACTGCTGTGTGGGCTGCTGGGAGGGAGGAAGGGGGTGTGGCTAGGATACTTCACAAAGAGTCCCTTCCAGGGTCTACAATGCCCTGGCTAGAAGATCCCTGCACACACTGTGGACACATACCACTGAGAAGTAACGATTTTAGACGAGCTCCCCAAACTTCCAGGTCAAAAAGCAATGCGTGAATTTGCAAGCTCTTCTCCTTAGCTCTTCCTCCCCAAACAGCAGGAACCAAGTTGAACAAATTGGTCATGGGAAAGAGGTCAAAGGCAGATGGCTTTTGGAAGATGGAAGGCGTAATGTTCACATGTGAACTGCAAATGTGCGGGTGGGGCTGCTGCAGAGGGGAGTGACTGAATAGAGAATAGCCGCAGAGCCGGCTTGACAGCGGTCCTGCCTGCCCCTCTCATGGTGGGATTTACTGCTGTCTCAGGGTCCACACACTGGACGCCTGCTTGGCAGACAACAGGCTCACATTTGTGGCCAGAAGAAGTCACAAACCCAGCTAGACTCAGCAATTCAGGCTTCTATTCTTTGTTGCATGGATGTGTGAATGTGTGTGTGTGTGTACGTATATGAGTGCATGTAGGTGTGTGTGTGTGTGTGTGTGTGTGTGTGTGTGCATAGAAGCCAGGGTTAGGCGTCTCCTCTATCACCCTCCATCTATTTATTAAGACAGGATCCCCCACTTGACACTAGCTGGCCAGCCTTCCCTGAGGATCTCGTCTCGCTTTCCGGAGCACTGAGACTCAAGGCAGGCTACCACACCTGCCCAGCATTTACATGGGGCATGGGGTTTGAATTCAGGCCCTCATGTTTGCACAGCAAGAGCTTTATCAACTGAGCCATCTCATCAGCCCATCCTTTCTTGATAAATGCTAGAAAGTTTGCTTTATCTGCTTAAAAAAGAACTCCATGGGCTGGGAATGTGGCTGAGTTGGTAGAATGCCTGTCTAGCAGCCAGGAGGTCCTGGGTTCGATCCCCAGCATCACCTAAGTCAGGCATTGCATACCTGTGATCCTAGCACTAGAGATCAGAAGTTCAAGGCCATTCTAAGCTACACAGTAAAGTTCAAAGCCAGCCTGGGATACACAAAACCCAATCTCAATAAACAAAACTAGCAACAAGAGGAAGACAAAGAAGTCTACCTAACATTCCCCACTGCTCTGCTCCAGCTACTCCTGCTTAAATCAGCTTTAGATATTTTTGCTTAGATTTTTTTTTTGACAGAGATGACTAGAGTGGAGCGCTATGTAACATCCTGCAGAAATCAATGCATCTATTTAGTGAGAAGGTTAAAATCATACATATTGTAGATAGTTCAAAAATAATATTTTTGATACAATATTTTAAATAAAAGGAATATTCTAAAGTATAAATTTGGACAGGTGGATGAAGCCAAATAGCCACATGCTATTATTATTATTATTATTATTATTTCCCAGCACTTGGGAATTGGAGGCAAGAGGAGGAATTCAAACTCACCTAGTGAGTTTGAGGCCAGCCTGGGCTACAATGAGGCCTTGTCTCAAAAACCAACCATGATAAAAGTTTAATATATTTAAAATAAGACTTTTTTTTGGTTGTTTTTTTGAGGCAGGGTCTCATTCTAGTCCAAGCTGACCTAGAATTCACTATGTAGCCCAGGCTGGCCTTGGACTTGAAATATAGCTGAAGATGACTTGAACTTCTGATCCTCCTGCTTCTACCTCCCAAATGCTGAGATTTCAGGGGTGCAGCATCACGCCTAGCTTATGCAGGGCTGAGGGGTGCTCTGGGTGTGATACCCAGGCATTGTGCAAGCTAGGTAAGCACGCTACCAACTGAGCTACATCTCCTGCTCACTGCTGGTATTTTTAACAGTAATTTTAAAATCTCATGTAAGTAATACATAAGCCACTATTCTTTTTCATCCCAAGGCCAATTAAAACATTATTTGAAAAGACTGGAAGGAAATCACGACAGAGGCTGGTAGTGAGGATATGGACAGTTATTTTCTTCTTCATGCTGCTGCATTGGTCCATTTTCAGTAAGTATGCACTGCCCTTAACTTTTAACTTAGAGCCCCTCTGACCCCTCCCCAGGTGGGTGAATGGAAGGCAGGCTCCTCTACTTACACTGACTTCCTTCCCGAGGCTGACGGAAGCCAGGACTCGTTTCATTCCTTCCCCACTTCCGATCTGCCAGATCAAGGCCTCTGCAGGCTGGTGTTTAAAGGGCCAGTCTCTTGCTTGTAGCTCATACCACACAGTCCTGTGGAGACCCAATGCCCACAGCATGAGATCTGGGAGGCCTCAAAAAACGACCCTGTGTGGGCACTATGCCTCTCCCATGTTAAAGCCCAGGGAAATAGAAGGCCAAGGATGTGGTCACTCAGCCAGCAAGCAACACAACCATGACCCAAAACTAGGTTTGTTCCCAACACACACCCGCCAGCCCCAAGGGGCCTGCCCACCCAAAGGCATAGACGTCGGCGGCTTTGGAGAAGGGCAGTTGGTCCTCATCCTTCCCCGTTGTCATCTCCCGCACGATCTCAGGCGCCAGGTAGCACAGCCAGTCGTGGGAGAGCTTCAGCTGGTTCTCACGCCTAGAAAGCGAGGCAGGGACACGAACCCTTCAGCAGGCAGCAGGAGGCCCACCTGCTCACACTGACCCTGGGCAGGCATCCACCCGCACAGTAAAGAGCCACCGAGAGGAACACACGGGTCTTGCTGGGCACTTCCAGGTATGGCCACAGGAAACAGCCTGGGCTCTTCTAGGAAAGCAGGCCAAGTTTGGGACTGGTGAAGATCTGCTGGCAACGATGCCACAATCCCTGTGCTGGGAGGGTGGCTGGTCTGTTCAGGGCCTCAGGCCTGTCTGTGGAGCTCAAACCTGCCTGGTGGCTCTCTGGTCTGGGTCAGATATATAAGGAAGAGCCATTCCAGCCCCTTCAAAACTGCAGGAAGTAAGACCTGATGCTTTTTTCTCACCAAGGGCGTGAGCCTGGTCCCTTGTTCTACTCAGTGAGCATCCAAGCTGCACTGGAGTCAGAGGACCCAGTAGAGATCAAGTGAGAGAACTGAACATCCCCCAGACCCAACTCCAGATTAGACTAGAACCACAGGCCAAAGAACAGACCCCATGCCCACCAAGCACCTCGACTCCTCCTATTCCACCCAGATGTCCAGGGCCAACTCACCGCTCCTCTCGGACCACACCCGAGATCCCAAACAGCCCGAAGTCTGTGATGACCACTTTGCCATTGTCGTAAAAGACGTTCTTGGACTTGAGGTCTTTATGGACAATGCCCTTGGCATGAAGATATCCCATACCCTGGAAGACAGCCAGCCTCACATCAGGGGAGGTGGAGGTAAGTGATGGGTACTGAGCTTCTAACCAGGGCCAGACATGGCTGGATCCCCCAATACCCCAATGAGCTGGGATCTCTCTTGGGACTTGTCTAGTTGATCTCGGCTCTCTGGCAGTGCAAGCACTCCAGGCAGGAAACAGACATTTCTCAGAAGGGTATCTGGGTTCAGGCATTCCCAATATCCATGATATGGTAGAAGGAGACCTGCATGAAGCCTGAAATCTGGGTTTCCCATCCCGCCTCCACTTGGATTCTATCACTGTGTGGCCTTGGGCACAGTGCCAGCCTCTCTGAGCTTTGGCCTCCCCATCCAGCAAGGCAAAGTCACTGGTGGACGATTTCAACCAGTGTTCTCTCTAGACTGACTGCTGAGGGGCCAGCTGCATGGGCAGGGGACCTGACAGTGTCCCCTGCCCATCCAAGGTCACAGCTGCCTTCTAACACCAATCCCAGGACTCCTGAGGACTCTGATGCCTTTGGGGAAAGAGGATGGGACAGAAAGAGATTCGCTGGCAGCAGACAGAGCCCGTCTGTCTTCACACCACGCTGCCCCATACTGTCCACCAAAATCTGCCTGACTATAAGGGGGTCTTGGGATAAGGGAAGGAGAGTGATGTCTAAGGACAGAAAAGCCGCTTTTAGGAAACAGACAATAGAACCAGACAAAACGCAGCCCTAGGAAGAGCTCCATTTGAGGTCTGTCCTCAGGAAACCTGGATTTGGAAACGTGAAGGCAAAAGGCATGGATTCTTTTGTGCCCCGGAAGTAAATCCCCTGTCCCAAATCACTGATCCTGACAAACCCTCACAAAATTCCAGCCCTGTGCTGAATGATCTCTACATTCTACCTCTGCTTTGACCCACTGAGGAGTGGTATGGAGATCTATATTTTACATGGGATGAGCTGAGGCTCAGAGAGGCTACACAACCTGCCCAAGGTCACAAAACTGGAGGGACCAGGAGTCAAACCATCTTTAGAATCTGCCAAGTTCCTCCACAACTAATTCAGTTCTATCAATGTCAACCAAGTGGACAGCTCTGTGAGTGGCTGAGACAGGGAGCCACCCCAATGAGCCCTGGGACACAGAGCAGCCACAGATCACCTGACATGGGCAGACACAGCAGGGGAAAGGACCGAGAGCTCGGGCAGCAGCTAGAAGCCCAGTCCTCATACTGGACCCCTTTACCTTGATGATCTCCTGAGCGATCTGCCTCGTCTTGTTAATATCCAGAGACGTCTTGGGGTCTCTCACAAACGAGTGCAACGTCCGCCCCTTGCAGAAACTGTTGAGGATGGTGGGGACAGGTGAGAGGCTGTCTCCAACCCCTGTGAAACTCCTGGGGGATCTGTGCCCACTTGCTTCTGGAAAGTTCTTCACCACAACACAAGTCAAAGAACACATGTTCTTCAACCAAACCCAATGCTCAGTCCTACTGGAGCTTGGCTTTAAAGGGACAGGCACACACATACCCACATGCACACTGGCTGGCTGCCCTAGGGTGTGAACATTGGAAATCTGTGAGAACTGCAGAGCCTAGGTGATAGATGCAGAGGCTGAGTTCTTTCCTAAGGTCTAGAGCTCATGTCCTGCTCTGACCCCGAGGCTGGGCTGCCCTGAATGGCTGCAAGTGTGCCTGAGCTGTTGCCCATCTGCTCCACTCACTACAGGTGAGTGCCCCCATGCAGGCAAGCACACTGGCACGCTTACTCATTTGTTCATTTTCATTCATTTATTTTAAAGATAGAGTCTTGAATTAAACTCATTATATACTCAAGTATGACCTAGAATGTCTAATCCTTCTGCCTCCATCTCCTGAGTGCTGGGCTTACAGGCATGCACCATCACACTGGCCTCTGTTCTTTTTTAAATGCCACTGGGGTTGAGTGGAAAAATGAGACCCCACATTTTTGGCTTTACTCTGTGTCTCTCTCTATTAATCTTTCCACACCTTCCAGGGACAGGGAGGCCATGCCAGCCACAGGGCCCAGGTGGGGACCACTCACCTGGTGATGATGGCCAGGTGTGGCGGGTTCATGCAGGCCCCCATGAACAGCACTACGTTCTCATGCCTCGTCTGCCGGTAGTTCATCACCTCCTTCTTGAACAGCTTTAGGTGGTCCTGGTTGTGGCCATCCATCTCTAGCAGCCGAATGGCCACCTCGCCATGCCAGCGGCCCCGGTGCACCCGGCCCCAGCGGCCCTGTCCGATGGGCTCACCCAGCTGCACCTGCTCGAAGGGGATGTCCCACTCCTGCAGGTACACGCTGGTCTGGCTGGCCTTTCGAGAGATGGGGCCCCGCCAGGTCCGGCGGGAGCTGGGCAGGTCGTCCACCTCATCCTCGTCATCTTCTGCCTCTGACTTCCCGGCCTCAGGCTCCTCGGCCTGAAAGGAGAGCAGGCTGAGGAGAGAGGAGTGGGCCTCTCTTCCCAGAGCCCTGGCCAGGTGAAGGAGATACTGGGCCAGTAGGGTGAGGTGCTAGCCGCAGCACAGCAAGCCAGTCACTTAGCATTGCTGTGTGTGCGTGTGTGAGGCGGATCACTCTAGCCCAGGCTAATTTGGAACTGATTCTATAGCTCAGGTTGGCCTCGAACTCACAGCGATTCTCCTACCTCAGTCTCCCAAGTGTTGGAATTATAGGCCTGAGCCACCACACCCGGCAATCTCTGTGTCTTCAACCCCAACCTATGACTGCTGGGCCATAAGACATCCTACCAGCTCTACGATCATCATCTCAGGAATGGAAGAACTGACTGTGTGTGGCCTTCTGGTGTTCTCCTGTCTTACCAGAGCTGCTTCCAGCTCTCCTGGGCAGCAGGAACTAAACCACACTGTGCGGCGGGGACACGGGCTCAGCCACACTTGTCTGAGGGTCAAGGCAGCTTCTTTCCTTTCCCCTCCCCCTCCCTCCCTTCCTTTTTTTTTGGGGGGGGGGGAAGGAGAGACAGGGTCTCATGTAGCCAGGCTGGCCTCAAACTTGCTATGTAGCCAATAATATCCTAAACTCCTGATCCTCCTGGCCCCTCCCCATGTGCTGAAATTGCAGGCATGTACCACTGTGGCGCACTGAGTTTAAGACAGTGTGGTTCTTGACCCTGAATCCAACTAGAATCACCTGACAAGCTTTGACAACAGAGATACATGCCTTTGCATCCCAGGCCAGGGCCCAGGTTTCTAGCTGGGATTGAGAACCAGGCTGTGCTTCACTTAACAAAAGGGAACTTACTCCTTGCACTCTACATTGTTCCTGCCTGCTGTGCACACCTGTTCACACCTGCTGCAGCAGGCCTCCATGCATTCCAAGAGTGGAGGAGGGGAGAGGAGGGGGCTCAGGCAGTCACCCACACTCACCTCTACTTCATGAACCTCCAGCATGTCTGCTTTGGGCTGGTCATCGAGCCTAAGAAGGAAGGAGAAGCAGACTTTGTTAAGGATAGTCCGAACAAGCAGAGGCCACTCCAGGTGACTTCTGAGACAAAAGGACACTAGGCCTAAACCTTTGCTGAAACCCTGCAATGTGGACGCCAAGCCCCAGGCCTCTTCCAGGCTGCCTGAAAGGAATGGGGCCTAGGGGGTGGGGATGAAGGGTGGGCAGTTACCACTTGGACCCTGCAGTACGATGTACAGAGCACATAGGACCTGGAGCCTCCCAGCCCTGACTCTGAGGTCTGGGCGTCACTTCCTCAGCGTTTGACCTTATATAACTTGACCCCCTTGAGCTGGCTGCACCTTGGCAAAACCTACTTCACTGGGCTGAGGGCTGAGAGGAACTACTCTCAGCAGAGGTGGGAGCTGCTCCAAGCAGGTCTCTAATTCTGTCTCTACCCAGGTCCTGGGCCCCAGGCTGCCTGCAGTTACACACTAGCTCACCGCACTGCCAGGCCCACAACCCCCCAGGCTGAGTTACCAGGCAGGCCTGGTACCGAGGGCAAATCAGCCCTGCTGTCCTAGCTGGCCCAGAGTGGGAAGGCCAGAAATTTAGGCATGGGGTTGGAGATGGTAAGAGGTTTGTGTCCAGCATCAAGAAGCCCCCAGGAAGAGAAAGGGACTTAATTTAGGGTACATACCGTGTACTGTCAGCTGCGCTGGGGAGCGGGCTTGCCTGTGGAAAGGCTGAAATATCTGAAAACAAAGAATCGATACAAAGTATGAATCCACCTTCCTGTGCCCCCAAAGACATGGGCTGGAGCCCAGCATGCCAGGGACACCACCTCTCCCCAGGCTGCTGGTGCTAGTCTTTCAAGGTGCCTCTATAGTCTATGGGTCCTTACAACTGTTCCAGGTAGGAGCCCTAGGTGATTGATTGGGAAGACACACAACAGTTAACACCACAAGGAAGCAGCAAAATCTAAAAGTTTTGGTTGGTTGCTACGACTCTTTAGGGAGACCCCTTGCCTAGGCAGCAGAACCCACAGATTCTGTGGGTTCAACAGCTGATGCAGATGCTGGGAATTCAAGTATGGCTCTAGCCCCTCGGCTGCTAGCGTTGCAGCTCTGGGGGAGAATAGGAAGTTCACGCCCATGCATCACAGGCCACAGGCCCGGGTGGTCCTAGCTATACCGTGTGAAGACCCAGAGTGTCACCAAAGTGTTCAAGGGCTGCCATGGGCCCTGTGCTCCTCAGCAAAAGGAAGACAGGAAGTAACAGTGGCCCAAGCTATGGGCAGTCCCTCTCCTGCCTCGGACAAGGACCCTCCCTTGTCATTCTTTTACAGCCTTCATTTAGGGCTGTCTACAGGGCTACTTTGGAAGGTCAATGGAACTGGAATCTGGCAGAAGTTGCTTGCTTTCTTATTGTGCCTTGCATCCCGTGTAGTTTAGGGGGCTCCTGGGCCTTAGAATCTCTGCTAAGGTCTTTCCAGTCACTAACAGCATTGTCCCCATAGACTGCCAGGGCATTTCCAGCTACCTGAGACATTTCCACAGAAGTTGTGTATGCCCAGGGGATGGAGGTGGGAGGGGGTCAGGGAGAAATGGCACCCAAGAGGAAAGGCAAACGTCTCCCTTAAAAGAGCATATAGTCCATTCTGCTCTGCGTTTCCTTTAGAGCACAGTACCTCCCCCCACCACACACACATACCACTGCCTGACATCTGCAGGGCATAAGGGTCTTTCAGGAAGAGGCACAGTGGTTCCCCACTTTTGGGGACACTCACTGTATATGTCCCAGAGCTAGTGCCAAGAAGGCTCTTGTGTGGATCGCAACAAAAGGGGCACATTCCCCTAGGCTCCTGGGCACCTGCACATGCCTGATCAGAGCCACGTGGATAAGGACTCCCAAATGCTCCAAGTTAATTCCTGAATGGAGCTGAGTTGGAGAATAGAAAAGCCTGGAATAACCAAAATATTTTAGCTTCCAGACAGTTCTAATAAACCAAAGAAAATCAGACACATAGTATCGGTTTCCTTTGGTGGGTGAAAAACAAAGCACTGTTTTTATAGAAACCTTAGGGGCAGGAATATGGTCAAATGCAGACTGCACAAAACAGTTTTTGCAGAAGGGAATGAATTCCAAGGTTTTTATTTTTTTCCTTTGAACTTTCTGCAACCAGGAGGTAGTTCCAGTGATAGCCAGTAGGTGGCACTGTGTGTTAGGCTGGGAAAGGTGAAGCCTGGCATATAAAGGCTGCAAGACTTTCTCAAATCGGTTTCCCCTCTTTTATGACAAAGAAGTCATCTCCTTGTCATTATGTACTGGGTGACACATACCCATGATACACAGCAAATAACCTTCTCCCATAATTCTGTAAACCCAGGTTCTAGCCCCGCTTCTGCCACTGCTGGCGGTGTGACCTTGAAAAATTGCCTGCACTTCTGTGCCAGAGACTAGACAGGACTGACTCCAGGGTCCCTTCCAGCAAGGCCCACCTCTAGTGCCTCTGCCCTGCCACCCTGCCCAGCGCTGTAGACTCAGGCTCCTGGGGAGAGGGAAACTGGGTGGGATGGACAGGGTCGCAGCAGGGAGCACTTAGTGGATCCATGCAAGACTCACCTGGAAAGATAAACTGCTGTCTATGATGAATGAAGTAGGCAGCTTTAAACAGAAGAGGAGGTGAGTCACACACAGAATGCAAATGTAGTGAGGAAGGAGGGGCTCATGGGCTTGGGGGGGAAGGAACTGGTTATTGGCTGAGGTGGCCCCACCCCACGTGGGACTGGTGAGGACAGCAGAGACATGCAGGAAGGAGGAAGAGAGCTGGAAGCATGGGGCTTCAGGGAGTCCAAGAGTTATGGGAGAATTGGGACTCTGGATCCAACTTAGTGAGCATCCCCTTGCAGAGCCCTGGCCAGTGCCCCCTGGGAAAAGCTCAGGTCACTTCTGCTCTGGAAAGTGCACGTGAGCCAGGAAGGCATGACATAGCCGGAGAGAAATAGTGGTTCCGAAACACTCAACAGTGTGCGTGCATAGCAGCCCCCTCTATCCTGAAGAGCCTCAACCTACCATTCCTGGACACACCTTCCCTCTTAAGGGGCATACTGGCATTTGGAGGTGAAGACAATTTTTTTTTTTTGAGGTTTTCCTATGTTGCTGGGGCTGGTCTCGAACTTATGGGCTTGAGACTTCTGTTTCAGCTTCCAAGGTAATTGTGACTCCAGGCATGTGCCATCGAACGAGCTTGCCATGGAATGTTCTAACTTCACTTCTGCCATCTGCTAGGCTCTGGACACCTGGGGAGGTGGTTGACTCACTAGTCCTCCCTGTAAGGAGGACTTGCTCAAGCTTGCCTGTGAAGGTCAGCTTCGATGCTCCTGGATAGCACAGGACAGGTGTGTGGCAGTTCCTTCTCCAGATTAGCCATCAGCCAGACTGGCCCAGCCCCAGGGTCCACTAGGGTCACAGAGAGTGAGAGGGGACAGTACAGGGGACGGCGAGGGACTTGTGTGAAAGGACTTTTGTGGCTGTGTTGTTAAACTGCCTCTTCCTTTTAGAACCCAACTGGGTGGTTTAGTAAGACACTTACTCAGAAAATAATGGTAGAGCAAAATGGGACAGGAAGTTAATCCAGGGGGCTGTGGCTCAATGGCAGGCAGGGAGGAGTGGGTGTGCCTGAGACAAGGCCTTGTGAAGAGATCTCCAGCCATGTCCAGATTCAGGTGCAGGAACAGGGGAAACAAAGCTCTACTCTTCAATCCCTCGCCTCCCCCTGAAGAAGCCCTCTCAGGTCCCTGAGAGATGCCCAGGGGCCCCCTGGCACTGGGAAAACTGCATCTGTTCTCTTGGACCTGGAGCTCCAGGGTCAGCAACTGGGGAGCAGGGGTGCTGACCTGGATCCCATGGCCAGAGAGGGCAGGGGGCCGCAGCAAATAGGAGCCTCACAGCTGCCCTCCCTCCAGGACGGCAAACTAGGTAAGCTAAGGCTGATGGCCAGGTAGCAGCTAAGTGCCACACAGGTAGTCCTGGAAAGGCGGTATACACCAGGGGATTGACCAGAGCTGAGGGGAGGAGAGACGGCAATCCTGGCCTCCCCCTGCACAGCCCAAGGCAGACGGGTCTGTGCAAGGCACTGGAGGGCAGCTGAGGCTGGGGTCTGTGTTTTCTAGGAAGGAATGTGAGGTCTCCTTGGAGCATCCTGCCCAGCCACAGAGGGCAAGGAATAGGGCCAATGTGTTCTTTTCTGGGCACAGCTCAGAAGCCAGAGAGGGACAGCGCTTAGCAAGTCACCATGAGTACAGGAGGGCAGCCAGGGGCTGTGCTGAGAACCCAGGCTCTGCACCACCAGACTTGGTCTGGCCCTGGCTCTGCAGCTGAGAGGCTACATAACTCAGGGCGGTCACTTCCTCCCTCTGAGCCTGTGTGTACAATGGGTACAGCAACAGCATCAACTCCAAAGCTACTTAAACCCTGAAGGTGTTCAGCAAGAGCTCTATATACACCAGAGGTGGCCACATCTGACCTTGAACTTTCCAGGTTTGCTGAAAAGAGAGGGAGGGGTCTGAACATATCTCAATCCCAGAGGCATGGTACCTGGGAAGTTGAATCTGCTGTCCCTCTGGCCAGGTGATGGGTTGGGGGGCGTGGTGGCACTGGAGGGGTTGGACGAGGTTGGGAAAGGCGCTGGTGACGAGGGTGTGGAGGAGGTGGTGGAGGACGGGTTGCTGCTGGAGTCCAGGTTCATGGCTGGAGGGTGCTCCTGCAGAACCAGAGATGTCAAGATGGACAAGGCTGCAAGCTCTACCCAGCCGCCACCCACCTGCTGCGCCCTTGCCCCCATCTCTATGGCTAGTCAGTCCAGGAGCTCCTTGAGTTGCATGTGATAAAGGAAGCACTCAGAGGCCCTCCCCTAAAGAACTCCTGCTCACTGGTCTTCCTTTGGCTTGTACTTTCCTCCCAGAAGCCCATCCTGACCTCCCGAACCCTGTGATCATCTTATCTTCCCTCAGCTCCCAGCAGGTCTCTATCAGACACTTTAACCAGGCACAGACCCAGCTGCTCTGGGGTCTGCAGAGAAAGGACAGGATCACAGACTCTCCATCTGCAGACACCCTTGGGTGGCTTGCCGATAGCCCCTGCCTGGCTCTGAGCTGGGCGGATGCACAATAACATTTCTTATTCAGCCGCTGACCAGTGTTTATCTAGAGTCCACTGTGCACCAGGCCCTCTGCTAGAAGCAGAGAGATGATAACAAACAAAGGCATAGGGTTACTGTCCTTACAGACCTTGTCCCCAAAGGACTGGAGACTCTCCAAGACTCCGTAGAACCCTGAAAGAAGTGCTGGAGAGATGGCTCAGCAGTTAAGGCACTTGCCTCCAGAACCTAACAACTGGGGTTCAATTCCCCAGCACCCATGTAAGTCAGATGCACAAAGCAGTGCATGCATCTGGAGTTCACTTGCAGTGGCTAGAGGCCCTGATGAGCCCATACTCTCTCTGTCTCTCTTTCTGTCTCTCTCATCTCTCTGCTTGCAAATAAATTTTAAAAAAGACAACAGCTTGGGGTGGTTGTCTGTCATCCTGGAGGATAAGAATTCCAGAGCTGAGGGGCTGGGGACATAGGTCAGTTGGTAGAGTGCTTGCCTAGCATGCACGAAGTCCTAGGTTTGGTTCCCAGCACTATATAAATGGGATAGGGTGACATACACCTATAATCCCAGCAGGCAGGAAGATTAGAAGTTCAAGGCCAGCCTTGGCTGGGCTACATATAGTTTGAGGGCAGTTTGGGCTATATGAGTGCCTGTGTATAAAAGAAAAGAACAGAAAAAAGAAAATAATGACCTGAGCATTGTGGAAGGTGCCTGTAATCCCAGTATCCCACCAGTAGGAGCAGGAAGATTATGAACTCAAAGCCAGCCTAAACTATATGGCAAAACATGTCTTAAAACCACACATAGACAAGTAGGTAGGGAGATAGGTAGTGAGTAATGATGGGCTGAGATATGGGTCTGAGGCCATAGGTTCCATCCGTGGCAGCAAATAAATAAATAAATAAATATAAAAATACATTATTATATCAAACAGAAATTGGCAAAATGTTATAAATGAAACACTTAAGCTTCAAAAAGAATAATGAGGGCTAGGGGCACAGCTCAGTTGATAGAGTGCCTGCCTTGTAAACATGAAGATCTGAACTCATTCCCCAAAATCCACATTAAAAAAGAAAGCTCGCAGGGTGTGGTACACTCCTTTAATCCCAGCACTCAGGAGGCAGAGGTAGAAAAATCAATGTGAGTTAGAAGCTACCCTGAGACTACATCATGAATTCCAGGTCAGCCTGGGCTAGAGCGAGATCCTATCTCAGAAAAAGAAAAAAAGAAAGCTCATAAAAGGAGATGTTATGCCCGTCAAAAAATCTTGTAAATGTCTATGTTAATTCCCTCTTGGTTAGAGAACCTGCTTTTTACAGATGGTGGAGACTACTCAGGAGGCCTAAAACCCATCAGAGTGACAAAAAGAAAAAGCCAAATGCCTAGCACAAGACAAGTCATCTCTATCACATCTGTCAGAGCCCAGGAGACATTACAGTGGAAGTGGTGGATGAAATATGAGTGCTGCTCTCACAGCTAGCCTGACAACCTCCTCTGAGGAGATGGGAGACAGTGAGAAAACTCAAAACTCACCAAAGCAGAAAATCAGAGGCTTCCAAGGGTTCAACACTGAAGGAGACTTATAACACACCTTCTAAGGCTCAGGGGACATTGTGGAAGAAGAGGCGGAAAGAATGTAAGAGCCACAGGGTGGGAAGGTGAGGTGTATTCTGAGGCTTTGTTCACCTTCTCCCCCGAACCTCCAGGGACTGACTGGTGCACCTGTGACCCCCAGAGTGAATACCAATAACCCTACTGAAGAGGGCCCTCAGTGGAAAGGGTTCAGGGGAGAGAGGACCTAAGAGCATAACCCAATGGGAATATGAACCATATATTAAAGTCCTTGATAAAAATAAAACACAGACCACGTAACACCAGGGTGGTGCTGGGGAGATGTAGACAGGGAGTCTTTGGGGATCGCTGGCCAGCCAGTCTAGCCTAGTTGGCAAGCTCCAAGCCAATGAGACCCTCTTTCAAAAACCATGAGGAGGCTGTCGTGTCAGCTAGAGCATCAAGATTGTTTGCTGTCTCGCATGCATAACAATGACATCAACACAGAAGAGAGTCTAATTGGAAAGAAGGGGTTGGGGGAGTGGGAGTCATGGAGGGGAGTATGATGGTGGTATATGTCTATCCTTATAGAAGAGGCTGTCTGGGAGAAAGTTCTCGGAAAGCACAACACCTGTGACAGCACTGGGACCTTAAGAAACCAATCATGGCCCAAACTGCCACCCACTGGAACGAGATTGGTCTCAAGAAGCGGCACATTTTATTTACTTATTTATTTACTTATTTGCAAGCAGAGAGCAAAAGAGACGAGAGACAGAGGAATGGGTGTGTCAGGCCTCCAGCCATTGCAGACGAACTCCAGGCCACAGCCAATGCCAATGTCCACTGGGCTAATACCAATGTCTCCCAGGGCCAGAAAGAAACTCCTTGGCCAAAACAATTAGGGCTAAGCTAGTTAATGCCAGGTGTAGCCGTTTTCTGAAGGCTCAGTGCGCACAGCACCCTCTGGAACTCACCAGAGCTGAAGTCAGCCTTGCTGGCCAGGATGGCTGACCCGACACAGTGACAACAAAATGGCCCTAGGAGGGACTAGGTCCACTGTGCTCTTAACTGTTCCTACTCCTACTCCAAGACCCCAGACCTACCACCTGTCCCCATCAGCTGGGCTAAGCCTGAGCCAGAGCAGTGGACACAAGGGCAGGCTGACCCCTCCCATTTGCACTGTCACTGAGCTGTAGCATGTCACCCCTAAAGTGGGCACCAGTGGCTGTGTCACAGGGGTGTCCATCGATTCTACGGTCCACACGGATGCTCCTAACTGGCAGGTGTGTGCCAGGAGCCAATGTATACCAGGGATGGGGGAGCAGCTTTGTCAAGCTCTTCTGGGGTGTCTATGTAAAAAAAAAAAAAATGGAGTGAGGGAGAGGAAGGTGGCTGAGGAAGGGGCCAGAGGGAAATGGGACAAGATATACCCCTTGGCACCGTGCTGCCGGCCGCTGAGCCTGCTACCCTCAGTGGTGGGGGCCAGACTATTGGCATCACCAAGGTGAGCTGCTGGACAGCTGAGCAGATGTGTGCAGGAGGGCTGGGGGCGGTGGTCTATCCTTAGGGTGTTCAGAAAAGCCCAGGGGAGGGCTGAGCATAGTTAGGGGGTAGAGATACAGAAGGTGCCAGGGCGAGAATGGACATGAGTGTGGGAGTGGGCAAGACTTGTGTGAGGACAGTGCCCAGGGTCTAGCTCGAGAGAAGGCAAGGATAGTAATCATGGTGTTGGGATGTGTGGCGTTCTTGAGTAGTTCCATAGTAGGTGACTGACAGGTACTTCACCCCGTAAGTAATCTCATAAACAGTCTCTCACTATCCTACAACATCCTGTGAGTAAAGTGCTATAACCCCCTACTCCACAGCTGAGACTGGGGTGGGGGCAAGTTGTCCACTCAAGGTCACAGAAGCAAGAAAGGGGACTCATTGAGATTCATACTCAGCGTAGAGGATCTGAATGTGTGTTCCCCTAAAGTTGGCATGCTGAAATCCTGCCTCTGCCCCAACCCCACAGGGCTAATATCAGTGGGAAGGGCATTTGGGAATTGGTCAGACCACAACTGTGGGAGCCTTGGTGGGTTGGTGACTTTATCTAAGAGGCCAAAAGGAACTTGCTGGACTCCTTCATTGCTGGAAGATACAACAAGGAGGCACCATCCATGAGAAATGGACTCTTGGGGGGAGAGGCCAGGACTCAGTTTCTCTATCTGTAACAGGGAGCAGGTACTGAGAGGGCTTGATGAAACACCCCAGTGGGAAGGTCCCAGCACTAAGTAGGTGCTCAGGAAATGCTGGCTCTGCTAGAACCATAAGCCTCCTACATGATTGTACCAGGACCCCAAATTCTCCACAGACTGGGATTGCAGTGCTACGTTCTACTTTGGGAAGAAGTCCTGCCCTTCATGGGACACTACGCAGCTTACCTTCTTTGTCAGCGCCTTGGGGAGGGTTCCGAAATGGGGCTCGGCTGCTCTGTCCACTGGGTTGTTGATGTCTGAGGGGACTGATTCTGTCCTCCGAAGCCTAGCTACTGTTGGGGAAGGAGAGACCCATTAGCAGGAGCAGAAGAGACACACCCCGATCCTGGGAGGGGAGGCTGGCACTCACGTGGAAGGAAGGATATTCTACAGACGGGGGCTTCCTTTGTACACTTGTTATGACACTTCAACCTGCACAGGAGGAAAGCAGTCAGTGACCAGAGGCCTGTGGGGGCTGCCCAGGCAGTGCTGAGGCTCCCTCAGTTCCCACAAAGTTCCCAACAAACCTTAGCTTCAGAGCACATAGTACCCTGAGTGGGTTCTGCTGTGTCCACAGTCAGCAGGACACAGCAGGCTGTCTTAGACCCATTCTCACTCACTGTACCTATCCTTTCCTAGAAAGAACATGGGGCTGTACGTGTAGCTCAGTGGCTGAGTGCTTGCCTAACATACATCGGGGCCTGGGTTCGATCCCCAGCATCACAACTGCCCTCCCCTGAAAAAAAAAACTTAAAAAAAAATTCTCCACGTTCAGAAAGTCAGGGGCAAATCTGACTATATGAAAAGAATTAGGAGGACTCCAGATATCCCCCAATATAGAGTGGCCTCTATATCTAGGACCTGGCCATACTTCCTGAGGACCAGAGGAGCTGGGTCTCCTTTGGGCCCCACCTGCCATGCCAGGTGTCAGTGCTCCTATCAATGACATGGTCTGGTGGGGTGCTGTACCGAGTTCCCACTGCAACTCAGGATGGTGTGGGGCTCAGGGTCATCCTGTGCCCACCGTATCAGGATGGGAGGGAGCTACAGGTCCCATTTATAGACAAGTGGCCAGGAGCCCAGGAGGCTGGGGCTCTTTGGAGGTCAAGAAGATCATTAGACACATCTAGCTGGCTTACCCACACAAGCCCTGCCACCTTATATCTGACCATAACCCAAGTGCTGTCACTCATACCAGCTCAGGTTCTCAGAGCAACTCCGAAGGATCATCTTCCTGGGTGGCTAAGTGACAAACACAAAACCCAGAAGGGACAAGTGTCTTGCCCAAGCCACACAGCAATGCAGAGGTAATGACAACTGGGAGGTGAGAATCCAGAGCCGCCTTCCATAAGGCGTGTGGGCAACTAGACAGCAGATGACAGACTGTCTGTCCCACACTGTTCCCTAGAAACCACAATTGTTCTCACTTCCTGTGAGGAAGTTTTTTCTTTTTTTTTCCTTTTTAAAGAAAGGAGACCTTCCTCTACTTTCAGAAAGCTGGAGGCAAATATGGCCATACAGAAGAAACATTAGAAGAAGGGTGTCTGGGCTGGAGAGATGGCTTAGTGATTAAGGTATTTGCCTATAAAGCAGTAGGACCCGAGTTCGAATCCCCAGTACCCACTTAAAGCCAGACACACAAGGTGGTGCATGTGTCTGGAGTTTGTGGTGGCTGGAGGCCCTGGCATGTCCATTCTCTCACAAATAAACAAATAAAATTTTTTAAAAGAAAAGAAGAGTGTCTATACCACCAAGGACCCCAGAAGGGGTGCTGGGACATCCCTGGGTCAGGAGTAAAGGACATAAGACAGCAGTCGGGTTGGTATAAAATCTACATTTCCCTCACTCTCCTCAGTCAGCCATCAGCCAACTCTGTACCACGGCCCGTCCCGGCTGCCCACCTCTTGTAATGCATGCATGGATGTGAGGCTCAACCTCAAGACTCCTTCCAGCTCCCAGAACCTCACTTTCCTCCCTGCCTTTGAATTCTCTTTTTCCCTTCATTTAGGAGCATCTCGCTTTGCCTCCACTAGAGGCCTGACCACCCTGGGGTGCTGCGTGCTATTATGGTTACTCCAGTTAAAGGAGCTCCTATAAGTCTGACTTGACCTGAGGCTGAGGATGAAGTAACGCAACAGGGCCGTGGCAGGGTGACGAGCATCCCTCCATGGTGGCCCGCCCTCACCTGCAATGCTTGCACTTCACGCCGAACATCATGCTCTTCTGGCACACGTTACAGACCTGCGACAACCAGGACTTCGTGGAGAACCTGCAGTGGGGAACAGAAGGGTTTCTGGGGATCGGGGGCTAGGCTTCATCTCTGAGTCACAGGAGTTCTGCACTGGGGGGGGGCACAGCTCCCCCAGGCACTGGGTTTCCCAACCACAAAGATGTCACTGAAGCCCATGAGGTCATTGGCTCTAATCTGGCAGCAGCAATCAAATCGCCAGTGCGCATGCCCTCTGTCCCAGCAGTTCCAGTCCTGGGAATGCCCCAGGGTCCCATGTCATAAGGGGCCTTTGGAAGTAACTTGTGACCTCCAGCAGGGGGCGAACAAGTTACTCCACACAGGGGAACAGGTGTTTGCAGAAAAGGAAGTCCTTCCACAACCTTCAAATCACACTGCCAGGTGACAAAAGCAAGTTCCCTAGGACACAAAGGTCAAGCATAGCAAAGACCCATCAGTGATGATGGTGGACTCAAATATAATGGCTGGGTGGTGACATTATCAACTAAGAAGAGCTGAAGAAGACTCCCTAGGGTGCTGCAGTGTGTCTTCACCTGCCTGTGTATGCCTTTATACATAAAGTATATATGTATAAAGTATATATATTTTATAGTTTATATGGTATAGTGCATTTAGCACTATATAAATCATGCCATCTCAAACTTTTTTCTTGGTTTTCCGAGATAGGTTCTCACCCCAGCCCAGGCTGACCTGGAATTCACTACGTAGTCTCAGGGTGGCCTTGAACTCATGGTGATCCTCCTACCTCTGCCTCCCTTGTGCTGGGATTAAAGGCGTGCGCCACCACGCCCAGCAAATCATCATGCCATTTTCAAAAGAAAACAAAGTATGAAACTATAAGATATATAGTCTTTGTGTGGGAAAGGAATCAAAAGACATATATTTGCTTATCTAGGTTATTTCTAGAAGGATAAGTAATGAATTGTGGAGACTTGTCTACAAGGAAACCAAGGAGAGTGAGGGGTCTTTTCTCTTTATCCTGTCAAATCTCTGGGATTCTGAGCACATATATTTCCAGTCCACAATCTCATTTTTAAAAAGTAACAGCTATATTGGGAAGAAGACTGGACTTGAGGGAGCGGCAGCATGAGGGGCCGCAGCTCTCTCAATTCTGGAGGAACACGCTTTCTTTGGTGTTTGCATGTGAGCTCATGTGTCGGGTGGGCTCACATGTGCACGGCATGTGCAGTCTCTTGTTCTCATATTTGTTCACTGGACTATGTTCTCCAGGCCAGCTGGCCCGCCAGCTTCAGGAATTCTCCTGTCTCACTGCTAGTGTGCTGGGATTCCAAAAGCCTGTGGCTTTTACATGAGGTCGTTGGTTTTGAACTTGGGTACACACTTGTACAGCAAGTGTGAGCCATCTCCCAACCTCAAGAGCACACTTTTTTTGTTATTGTTTTTGCAAGGTAGGGTCTCACTCTAGCCCCAGGCTGGCCACCATGCTGGGCTTGGAGCACACTTTGTGGAAGAACAGTGCATCAGTCACAGCAGAACGGCTATGAGCAGTATTCATGGAGCGCTTTGTATCACAGCCACAAACATTCACTTACTTGATCATTACAACCACCTCCATGAGCTAGTCAGGTACGGGAACTCAGAGACGAGGGGAATGGTCTAACCTGGCTGTGTGTGCCCCTGAGACTGTGGGTAAAGGATCCCAGCCCGGACAAGTCCCTAAGCAGAAACCCCTGTATATCAGTGCTCAAGCTGACCCTCTGGTAGTGACCTCACACATGGTGTGCAGTCCTTGGGAACCAGGGTTCCCCTCGGGTGAGAACTTGAGGCCAGCGCCAGCACAGCTGGAGAAGAGCTTTCACTTCCCATGGAAACAACTGAGCATGCACAGCAGGTCACAGCCTCCCTACTGTGCTTATGACAACCTTATGCGGGGACAGCTAAAGCATGAGTGTTCCAAGGCACTGCCCTGACGGCTGTCCAGGGGTGATGGGATGCCAAGCAGAACTCTGTTGCCAGCACATACCAGACTAATGACCATCAAGGCTAAGACCTCTGGATGGGCCCGGCCACAGGTCCCCTCCTGTACATGTTACTGGGACTATTAAAATCCCAGACTGACAGGCCTAGAACCTCAGAGGCAGGGCCTGAGGAGGTGGATTTTCCACAAGCACCAGAGGACCCTGATGTGTGGCTAGTTGTTAGGACCCATGTGACATCAGGTGGGTATGGAGGCTCCTGACTCCTCCTTCCAATGGCGGTAGTCCTGTTTCTATTTCTGAGGGAGAGGGTGTTTTCCCTGAGAAGGATGACGAGGAGGATGCAGAGGTGGCTGTTCACATAGCAAGAGCTCAAGGTGGGTGCAGGTCCTGTCACCCCCGAGATGGACACGTAAGCCACTGGCAAAGAGCAACCAAGACAGTTGTCATAGTTTAGTGTGGGCTCCTGGCCCCCTGGCCCACTCTGTGCCTTCTCCCCACCCGGACCTACCTGTGTGTCACTGAGAGCCCGATGTCCCTTCGTACCATCTGCGGGGATCCATGCGGGAGATCTGTGGGGAAAGAGGTCAGGCTGGTGAGCTGAGGAGGCACTGTGGGGATGGTTTGTGTCTGAGACCTTGTAGCTCCGAGATCACAGGCTAGCTGGGATGTAATAATGTGTGTGGCACAGTACCAAAATGTTTCTCTGAACTCAAGTCCATCAGACATGGACAGGCCAGACCCAGCTAGACTAGGGGAGTATGGTAACCTCACACCTAGCCCCTGCAGATGCCCAGTCAGCAGTCCTGTGGGGTCTGCTTTGGTGAAAGGCAGGCTGAGGAGCTGAAACACAAATGTGACATAAGGTCATACATACTTCAACCTCTCACCCTCTCTAGGGCTTAATTCAGAAGCTTGACCTCAGTGGAGGACAAAGGGCTAGTCCCCTCCAGCGAGGAGCACCTTGAGGACATACCTTGCCAATCTTGGCCAGAAGGATAAGGACAAAGTGCAGCTCTTACCTGGCCATCCCTGGGCCTTTGGGGACATCCGGGCACAATATTTCTCTGCTGATGAGGCCCACAGGCCTTGAGGTGCCCCTTTGCTTGCCTCCCTGCAGGGGCTCCCTCACCTGATCTTGGCTCTCTGGTATTTACAGTATGGCTGGCTCTGCAGTAGACCCAATGCCCCCACCCACCTTCTCGAACCCTATTCCCCAAACTATAGACAGGATTCAGGGATCCAGAACTCCTCAGGAATTGTCAGGAATGTTGTAGGTTTTTCCTAAAAAGAAGGTCCCGACTTTCATCCAATTATCAAAGGTCCTTATGACCAAGAAAGTTCAGGAACACAGGGCTTGAGTGACTTGTGTTCATCACATTCCTTGAGTCAGCAGGCCCCCCAGGGGTGCCCACTGCTCCATCCCTTCATGTTACCCCTTCATATAGTTGCGTACATTACATGCTGCTTACCTAAGGACAAGTACTACACATTTGAGACCCCAGGGATGTCCCACCCCTCCCACCCAAGGGGATTTTGTTTGTGACAGAAGGTATTTTGCTACCCTTCTGATGACTAGACAGGACCTTGTGGACATCCTTGCACCTCTTTGCATATCTTCTGTAAGACTGTAGTAGCCCCTCAACTTCCTTTTAGGGCCACCCCACAACAGTCACCCCACAGCCACCCCACAGCAGCTGAGGCAACCAAAGCACAAGGCTCCGAGAGGGGCGAGCTGCCAGCCACAAAGAACAGTAGAAGAGTAAGAGCCTGACCTCTGCTTTGACATGTTGCCCACAGGCATACGACCAGAAAGGGAGATGCCACATGTGCCAGGCAGTCACATCCATCCCAGATCCAGGCAGAAGCACTGGTCCCTGAAGGCCCTACAGCTGCACTGCTTTGATCACTGTTGCTACTATAGCAACTGGAAGATGCTGGAACTACCCTCGGGATGTGGGTGCCGGTCCTGTAACAGTTCTGGAAAGAGGAAGTGCAGGTGCCCTCCTTCCACATCTATGCCTCCTAGGGGCCCTATAGCAGTAACTTCCAGCATGTCATAACCTGCTAAGCTCTGCCCCCTCCTGATACCCCACTCCAAGCCACTCTCCTAAGCCAGCTAGGGCTAGTAGGAAAAGAAATGGCCATTTTACTCAGAAGACCCCAGGTATCCCTGTCCTGCCATGCAAGGTCCTGGTTCCCCTCTCTCCTTGTAGTTACAAGACCCCACAGCACAGTGTGTGTGAGATACTAACTCTAGATAGAGGATGAAGGGTGGAAGGGGGACCCAGGGCTCCTTAGGCCCCCTCCTTCCTTCCTGGGGAATATCTGTACCCTCAGATTCAGAGCAACCTCCAGGAATACCCATTTCCTGGGCAGGGGTCCTGAGTATCGGTGGGGCTCTGGGGGCAGCTGACACATCCCCCAACCATGCAGGTGGCACCTCCTACTCATAGCAGAACTTTCTGTGGCAGCTTGGAGGACAGGAATCTGTCACAGAGGTCACTGTAGGGATGGCAAAGTAGAAGGAGGTTTGGCATGGGGATCCTATGGACCAAGACACCTTCAAGGGCTCCACTTCCCATGGGCTGGGGTGAGGTCAGCCTGTCACTTTCAGGCCACCTGTCTTAGAGCTATTTCCCAAAATGGTTACCAGCACCTCTGCTTCTGGGCTATAGGAAAGCCAAGTGGGCTAAGGCAGGGCCAGAGAAATCCACCCATGACGGGGATAGCGACAGGAACACGACTCTTGGTGGCAGAAGGGATGAAAGTGAATTTTTCTTACCAAACCTGGAGAAGACAAAAAAGAGAAGAGTGATGTCACCACACTGGCTCAGCCTGAGTCTAGAACATTCATTTCCCTGTAGGAGGGAGCAGGCCAAGAGCTAGGACAAGGGACAGAAATGTAAAGTTTCTGTGGCAACATATCCCTAGCTTTCTTTTTTTTTTTTATAAATATTTTATTTATTCATTTTCAAGCAGAGAGAGAGAGAGAGAGAGAGAGAGAGAGAGAGAGAGAGAGTGAGTCAGCACCAGGGCACTACCTTGTGGGTCTGGCTTATGTGGGTTCTGGGGAATTGAACCTGGGGCCTTAAGCACTGGTGGCAAGTGCCTTAACCGCTGAGCCATCTCTCCAGCTTTCTTAAGTCTTGTGGTGTGGCAGAGTTGAGGCAGAGGGCCTTGGTCTGCCGGAGAGGTTGAAGCTGGGACAAGAGGACGGATCGGCCAACAGAGCTGAATGGTGGGTCCCAGGAAGGGGCACATGGGGATATGCTCTGCTGTCCTGGGGGTGGAAGAAGCTGGGGGGAACAAGGACACTGTCTGCCCTCAGGGTTTATTTGCTAAGGGGTCCAGTCGGTGCTGGCTCTGGTGGCTAGGAGTGAGGAACTGGTCTCAGAATCCCAGGGCACCAGGCCAGATGAACTACTGGCCTGAGGATCTGTTCTCTACTTGGAACATGGAACTTGACCAGAGCCGAACACTGCTCTCAGGAAGAGATGAGAAAGAAGGCATCAGCCTGAGGCCACTGAAAGGGTGGGGCACCTCTGACTGACCCACAGACATGTGGCAGCTGTCATTGTAGCCTTGTCTAGGGGGACTCAGGCTTAGCAGGACAGGTGGATAAGGAGGGCAGCATAGGGACCTCCTGGGCTTCGACTTCTCGGGTTACAACTTGAACCTGTCACAGCCATTCAAGATCCATCTCCTAGTGGACCCAAGACAGCCAAGCTGGTCCAGCAAACAAGACTCCAAGGCTCAGGCACCCTCGAGAAAAGGGGCTCTCCATGCCAAGGAGAGAAGTCAGGTTACAAGAAATAAGAGGAATGCAAAGAAAGCAGCAAGACTCCGTGATCTAAATGTCCACCAAACAGGAGGGGGATAAACACAACACTGACATCCTGTCTGGCTTCTGAAAAGGAAGCCAGGTGACAGAAAAACTGGTGTGGGGTGGGACACAATTTTTTGCGTATCTCTAGAGAAACACATGGTGACAATAGCTGCATTTTACCCCATGTGACTGTAATGTATCCAATGTAAATGGTATGTAAATAGTTGCTATCCTGTATTGTTTAAGAAATAAGAACAAGGGAATTAACACATACTTAGTTCAGCAATGAGAAAACTTTCTTTTTCCAGATATTTTCTTCCTTAATTTTTCTTTTTGGCGCTACTGGATGGAGACTGAATCTAGGGCTTAATGCATGCTAGGCAAGTTCTACTATGAAACTATATCCCAGTCCTTTCCAAATACTTCTAACCCTTCATTGGTTGAGTTCTCAGGTAGAATCCATGGATCTAGAGGACCAACTCTATTCAATTGTCAGTGTACAACATCCAAAATCCATAGTGGCCAGTAATGTCCCAGATAGTGGTTGTTCTGCTTAAAAAAAAAAAAAAAGCCACCCCCCCACACAAATTTTTACTGTTTTAAGCCATGGAGATTTGGGGGCTGTTTGTTACTGCAGCCTAACCCAGCCTATCCTAATAGATTTATCTGATATCACCATCCCCACCTCGCGCCTGCAGGTAGGGACTCACTCTAACCCAGGCTGACCTGGGTTAGAGTGAGTCCCTACATAATCTCAGGATGGCCTTGAACTCATGACTATCCTCCTACCTCTGCCTCTGAAGTGCTGATATCATTTCATATATGTGTTATGTGTACAAAAAATAATCTAATGGGATTCAGTTCAAACTGTGAACATAGTGTAAGGAACTAGACTGAGGGATGGGATTCCTTTTTTTATTTTTTGCATATATATAATTTTTTGTTTTTATATTTTTAATTTTTAAAAATATCTTTATTATCCATAATTAGATACACTGAATGAGCAGATAATATTTTATTTTTTATTTATGTATTTATTTCAATATATATATAGTATGTATGTACAGACATATGTGTATGGGCCTGCCAGGATCTCTTGCTGCTGCAAACACCAGATGCTTGTGCCACCTTTTGCATCTGGCTTATGTGCATGCAGCTTTGAACCTGGGCCAGCAGGCTTAGCCACCTTCCCAGCCCTTATTTTGCTTGTTTTTAATGTAGGCTGATTTTATTGGTCCTTTTTATGTGCCTCTATAAGAAGGAAGTCACAGGGCAAACTAACCTCATTGGGGAGACCTCGTCGATGCGGTTCCCCAGCTGGGACTCGTGGGACTTGCTCCGGGTGAGCGTGGGGAAGTTGGGCAGCAGCTGGAAGACCTTGCGGCTGGGCGGCGGGGGCGTCCGTGGGGGCTTCAGCTTGGCATGGCGTCGCAGCTGGGGTGTAGTAGGGGGTGTGATGAAGCTGTGCAGGGCCCGGGGGGTCAGCCGGCCACTGGTGTGCAGGGGGATACAGGTGTCTGAGAGGCCCTCACTGAGGCCGGGGGCTGGGGAGTCTGAGGCAGGCAGTGCTGACACAGAGATGGAGCGGGGCCCCTGGGTGTAGCCGCCCACTCTGCTCAACTGGGAGCTCCCCGGGGGCCAGGCCAGGCCTGCTGGAGAGAGTGTGTCCATGGAAGGCCCTGAGCTACTTTCCCGCCGAGCATCTGAGGAATTCCAGCCGCAATCCTCTTTGTGCTCCCCACCTGTGGGTCAAGAAGTTGCGTCAGACAGTGCTTGGGGCTAGAGGGGACTCACAGGTGCCACCGCTATTGGGAGAGCTTGCCACTCTGACTGAGGTGGCCCTACTTCCCAGCTGTAGGCTCTGCTACCAGCTTCACTTGGCTTGTCAGGGGTTCTGCAGACCTACTGTACTTTCCATGGTGCCCAGCAGACATGAGCTGTCAGTACCAATGTCACCCTCCCCACTGTGCCGAGAGAGGCCCAGAGAGAACGGATGTGCTGGACTCTTACTGTCACACCTAGGAACAGCAAGTCAGGAAGCCCAGCCCAAAGCCAGCCAGGCAAGGCACAGTGGCACACATCTATTATTCCAGCACTCAGGAGGCTGTTGCAGGAGGATGGTGACGTCAAGGCCAGCCTAGACTATATAGGAAGAAAACCCTTCAACATCAGTAATGGAGGCTGCTGACCTTTAGACAATCGTCACCTTTGGAATTATGAAAAAAGACGCAGCTAGCCAGGGATCCATGGTCCTTTCTTAGAGGGTCTGGGAGTGACCTTGAGCTGCCCCCCAGCATGGCCCTGGCTGAGACCTTGAGGCTCTCTTGGGTGTGAACTCAACAGTGGTCAGTCCATTCTCTCAAGCTTCTGCTGGATACTGGGCATAAGGCAAAGACACTACCCTTTGCATGGAAGAGTCCAGAGTGTGTGTTTGGGGGCGGGGTGGACACAGAAAACCCAATATGTTGTGACCTGGAACAGAGAGGTACATGGGTCCTCCTCAGGAGAGGACTCACTACCAGTCTGGGATGAAGATTGAGCAAGCTGAAAGAGGGGGAAGAGGGAGGAGCACAGGCAAAGATGACAGCCCCCACCTTCTGGCCATGATGGTCTTGTGTGCCTTTGTTAGGTGGGGGCTGGCCCTGGAGAGACAAAAGACGAAGGCGGAGCTTTGGCTAGCTGGGCCAATCCAGGGGGCTCAGGGGTCTTACTGGCATTCCTGGCAGAAGATGGAGAGACGCTGAAAGATTGAGGGAAAGCTAGAGACTGAGAGCTTGAGTGGGGAGGGCAGAAAGGGAGATGTTGACACAAGACATGATGATGGTATAAAGTGGAGCCAATGCTGCTTCTCTTCTCCCTGTGTTCAGAGACGCCATGGGACCGCTTGAGGGAACCGTTTGAGGGGACAGCTAAGAGTGGGGGGAGCCCATCCATCTCAGCCTCGGCATGTGCCCCCTCCCTCCCACAATGCTATGGATTTTGAAATCAGTATAGCAGCATTGGAGGTGACAAGCTCTTCGTTGTCAGGTATCCCAGAGTGGGGACAATCTGCATTCTGTCCCCTCTGCAAACACCCTTCTTCAGCTTCACTGCATGAAGTTCTGGTCGTGACTCAGCTGGGCAGACAAGCCAGCCCGTATGTCCCCATGATGCTTGTTCCATTCCAGCTGCAGTCACAGCTGACCTTGCTGGACATGTTTCTCACTGAACAGAGGAGAGGACAAGTTCCACGAATCTATGGGTAAATCTGTCACCACGAGAGCCAAGTCCCAAATTTTTCAGACTGCTGATTTAATCACCCCCACTTTGAGGCAGCTCAGGGATGAGGAATGGGATCTGATGTGGAGGCCAACACCAGTTGGTTGGCAGTAACTTCTTTTTTAAATTTATTATTTCTTTATTATCCATAATTTGATATACTTAATAAGTGAATATGGCAGTAACTTTCTGAGAATGACTCGGAGGTTACTGATTAGTGATGTCTGCTTTGGACACAAGATGGGAAGGCATCAGCAGGAATTATTATTCTCTATTGGCCAGTACAGAGAACCATTCTTCACTCACTTTTCTTAGGAAAGGGGAAATGAGGTCAACATTTCCCATCCCTCACAAAGAGAATCTAACATGAGCTTAGCTCATTTCCTCTTCACGGCATTCCTATGAGCAAGGGGTTGCTATTGTTTCTGCTGTATAAATGAAGAAACTGAGGCACAGTGAGGTTAAGTAGGTCTGATTCCTCAGCCTTTCTTTACCATGCTGGGCTGCTCTCAATACACCTTGCTGGGGTACCATGAATATGCATATGACCCTATAAAGAGGGATCATCAGTAACCCCCTAGCAGGTGCCAGTGAAGTGGGGTGGGTACAAGGCCCACACCTGTGCTGGGATGTGAAGCCTTATAGTTGAGACTGAATGACAAAGAAGAAACCTGTAAAAGGTATCTTCCCAGGGCCTTCTCCTGGTGCACTGGGAAAAGGAAAATTCCAGGTAGCCTTAAAGCCTACTTGAGCTCCATCCCAGACACACCATCCCACAGGACCAGCGTTGACTCAGGTGCTTTGAGCTTCACACCAGCATCCGAGGCTTTGGCCACAGGCTTAGTACACAGTAGGTGCTTATAAACCAGTGAGCTTCCTATCTTGGCACGTGGGACGAATAGCAGCCTTTACAACACAACTGGGTCACTAGGACTCAAGCGCTGGCACAGTTCTTGAGAGCTTGTTTGGAGGTTCTAGCAGGGAGCGCAGCTACTCGCATACTCTTGACAGAAGAGGGAGGAAGGGGTCACCTGCCTAGCCAGCAAGCTCAGCCGCATCAACCCTCGTGATCAATGGGGTGACAGATGTCACAGCTAGATTGCCCTCACATCCTCCTCTACAATTCTTTAAAGGTATAAGAGTAGGGCTAACAAATGACCCCAAAGATCACAGCTTGAGAGACAGGTCATCCCTCAACTTCCCACTGGAAAGAAATGACACAACCATCACTGGGAGCATGAGGCTCCATCCTGGCTGTCACCAACGGCTGTGTGTCCTTAGTCTACTCTGGGCTCAGTCCATTATGTGGGGTCAAGAATGCAGATCAAACTGGGTGTGGTGGCACAATGTCATTAATCCCAGCACAGGGGTGGAGGGGGGGGGGCAAAGGTAGAAGGATCACTGAATTCAAGGCCACCCTGAGACTACATAGTGAATTCCAGGTCAGCCTGGGCTACAGTTCTATTTCAAAAAACCAAAGGAGAATGCCAATCACACCCAGGCCATGTTTATCTCCAGTACTTGCTAGGATGCCTGGAAGGTCAAAATTTTCTGAATTGAGCTTGTCTCTGCACAGTGTTCTGTGTTCTGAGGACTTGGCACAATAGGGTAAGGATGAAATCAAGCCCTCTTGGGGACTAAACAAAGTATTCAGTGGAGGGGGGATGCAGGAGGAGGAAACGGAGGGCAGCGGGAAGGGATTATGACCATGTTCTATCATCTATATGAATTGAGGTTATCAATAAAAAGCTAAAGAAAAGTCAGCTTCAGACAGCTGAAATCATTAAAACGGGGCTGATTCCATCCATTAGGCTCATTTCAACAACTTCTCTGAGTGGTAGTGGGCACGCTGAGTGAGGCATTGGAAACTGTTTGCAAGGAAAGATTTAGAAAGCCTGTGAAATAATCTCAGAGATCACTGTAATGCCAGGATCATACTGTGCATGGGATGGTCCTGGAAGCCATGTGACTCTAATCACAGTGGTCTCAGGCTGACTGCACTTTAGCACTAGCATGGGCCTGTGATGTGCCCCAGGGAAAGAGCAAGAGTGGAGAGGGGGGATGGGGGGAGGGGAACAAGCAGGGCCTGCCCTACAGACCGGCCAAGGGAGTCCCAACAGTGGCTGAATCTTCCTGAGTCACACTGGCCAGACCAACTGGGCTCCAGGGCCCTGTGGACTCTGGAAGAGCTCCCTCAGGACCTAGGCATGGCATGCACTTTCTGAATAGCCATCCTGGCCTTTCCAAGCTGCCCAGGAACCCTGATCACATTTGCCTTGCCCACGGCCTACCTGGGCAGAGGCCCCACCTCCCAAGAAACAGGCCAGGCCTAGGAAGACAGACAGGTGTTGAGGTCTGGCCCAGAGCTAGGGAAGCAGGCCCCTACCTACCCAGGCCTGTCACCTTCCGGAGGCAGGTGAGAGCTTGCTGCAGACGGCCACACTCCTCGGCACTGGCGCCCCAGCGCCGCAGCATCTCCTTTGCCTTGGCCTCATCCATCTCCAGCAGGGCATCCAGCGTGAGCTCTCGGGGGATCTCCTGAGCGACACAAGGAAGGACAGGCAGTCAGTGAGCAGTGAGGCCAGGCTTTTGCCTCTACCTAGCTGGCCAGGCCTCGCTGCTGAGTGGCAGGGACCAGCTGCTGTCCAGAGGCTGCCCATCAGAAGGCACACTTGTCTCTGGACATATGCAGAACACTCTTGTCCCCACCCTCCGTGATCTCAGAAACAGCAGCTGAAGTAGAGATACCAACTGGGGGGGAGCAGGGGGAGAGAAAATACCAGAAAGGTTTGGATAAGGGCATGTGCTTCCCTAATTCCTTTTTCTTCTTCTGTACAGAAAAGTTAGGAAGCATGACAACTTTTTGGATGACAAATACTTCAAAGGCAGCCATTTACAACGTGGTTATTTTGTTTAAAACCAAACAAGACAGATCTCAAATTAAATGGGCTTAACAAGGATGAAATGAGAGAAAGAGCCCCAGCCAAGCACCACAGAGGCACTTATTGTTGCTGTCTTATTTAAGCAGGTCACTGGCTGGATGTGATCACATAAGCCTTTAGGGAGGCAGAGGCAGGAAGTATCTGAAGTTCAAGGCCTGCCTAGACTACACAGTTAGTTCTAGGCTAGCTGGAATAACTTAGTGAGACCCTGTCTTAAAATAAAAAGTGAGGGCTGGGGATGTAATTCACTTGGTAGAGTGCCGACCTAGCATGCACCTGGGTATAGTGGTGTGCACCTGTAATTCCAACACTAGGGAGGTATAGAAAGGACAATTAAAAGTTCAAGGTCATTTCTGATTATGTGAATTTGAGGCCACCCTAAGCTACAAGAGACCCTGTGTAAAAAAAAAAAAATATATATATATATATATATGTATATAAAATGGTTAAAGCAGGGTTGGGTATGTAGCTCAGAGGTACAGTGTGAGGCCCCAGATCTAATCAGCAGCAAGGTAATTTTTAAAAATGAGGTCACTGGGTCCATGGAAGAGAGGCCAAGAGAGGCTGGGACAGTGGACAGAATCACTTAGGAAGTAAAAGGGAAATGGCTGGAAGAGCTTTAAGGTGGCCCTGTGACCACAGTACCTGCTGTCATTCCTTACTACATTGTAAGACAAAAAGAAATCTTCTAAGCAGGCTTCATTTACTTAAGAAAAGGAGGACTCAGCACAGTCCCTGGCAAAGGAACAAAGGTGGCCTCTCTGGTGGCCTGGAGCAGAGATGGTGACACATCCTAGAAGAAAAATGGGAGCCTGAAGGACCTATAACCATGTTGGGGCCCAGAAAAATGACAGCTCCCAATAGGGCATGTTGGCGCACTGAGCAAATTGATCTAAATCAAATGAGAGGGCCTTAATTAAAGTAGGCTGAGACTCCAAGTCCCTCTTACCTGGGTTTGTTCACGTGTAAGTAGAGTTCCTCTGGGCAATTCCTACAGTTGCATTACCACAGGAAATACCACTGCCTCTGTCCTACCCGAAACTCCATCGTCCATCTCCGGAACGACAACCAGAGTGTACCCCACCTGCACAGCCTTCCTCTTCTCTGCAAGGTGATGTTGATCCCCTGGGATCACCCAAATTCCAAAGAGCACCTTCAAGAAGCTAATTTTTTGCCCCGGGACCATTCATTCTTCTAATTATCACCGAGGGTGTCTCAAAATCACTTATCTTCCCCACACCTCCCCAACATGGTGTATGAGCTTCACGATAGTGTCTACGCATATCACATGCTTGCATGCTGTTCTATGACAGAATCTTTATGATTATGATAAGAAACTGACAGAGGGCAGAGGGGAAATTTCCTTTTTCCTTCAAAGCCGCAGGGGACTGGATTCTCCTACCACCTAAATGAACTTGGAGATGGTTTCTTCGCCAATGCTTCCAGAAAAGCAGCTAGCTTTACTGACACCTTATTTGTCCTCATGAAATTCCAAGCAGAGAAGGTAGCACCACTGTCATGGAATCCTCTATCCCCTTTCCTCTTACAGGGCTGTGAGCTAATACATGGGGAATGCATGACTTTTTTTTTTTTTTTTCATTAATTGAACTTTTTTTTTTATTTTTTGCTTGTGAGATGCATAAATTTGCTAAATGTTACAAAGCAAGTGAAAACTAATGAGAAGCATGAATGTTTGAGTTAAGCCTGACTTCAAAGTTGAACTCTTTTTCTCCCATCCAAGGAGTCCATAGATACAGAAAATAGCAGGCTACGTGCACCCTAGCCTCTGGGGCTTGCAGCCCAGTGTATGTGGGTGTGAATGCACTGGAGGTGTTGTACAATGAGGAACTGCAGTGACCGAGACATTGGTAAACTAGATAGCAAGGGTACCAAGAGCTAGACAACAGACTGATGGTCTTACACCTTTTATATTCTCCAGGTTTTCTGTAACTGGGATGCTCAGACATCCTCCAAACATCCTAGAGAGCTTGAAGTGAGTTTGCTTTCTCTTCCCTCCTTCCCTCCCTCTTTCCTTTTCTTTCCTTCTTTTTGGAGCTAGGGTCTCATGGAGCCCACCCTGGCTTTGAACTTGCTATGATAGCCAAGGATGACCTTGAATTTTTAACCCTTCTGACTCTACCTGGAGTGCTGGAACTATAGGCATGTGCCACCATGTCTGGTTTTAAGCAGTACTAGTGGTCGAACCTAGGGCTTCCTGCATGCTAAGCAAACACTCTATCCACTGAGCTACCTCCCCCAGAATGATGCATCTTCTTCTTCTTATTTTTTAAACAGCATCTCATACTATAGTCCAGGCTGGCCTGAAACTCACACTGTAGCTCAGTTTGGCCTCAAACTGGAGGCAACCCTTCTGCCTCAGCCTATCCCAATAAAATTACCAAGTTGCTTTTCATGGTAAAATGTCAAAACTTCATTGTGTTGAAGAAGAGGGCTGGAGAATAAAGAAAGAATGGCAGGCAGGATTGACGTTTCCGTGTGGGACCCTCACCAGCCCTTCCTGTCCTGTGCTGACGATCTTATCGATCTTATCGGGGTGACCGTTAGTTACCATATGGAAGAATTTCTGACAGCCATGCCTTTGTCTGACCTCTGGGGGTTGTCTCAGTACTGCTGTGTTTTCATTTTGGTTAGTTTGATGTGAACAGGTCTAAACAAAGCTGAATTTTGCCAGACCTCTGGAGGTGGACTCTGATGAGACGCAGAAGTACCTGCCACAGGTGCCCGGGGAGGAGGGGCATGGCCTCCCTACACTACTGTCCCCAGGACTCAGTAGGTTGCAGCACTGTGAATGGACTGACAGTGAAACTGCTCTTTTAAAATAAAATTAAGAGCTGGGTGTGGTAGAACAGAGGCCTATAATCTGAGCACTCAGATGGGTGTTTGTGTGTGTGTGCGCACATGCCCCTGTATGCTGAGGTAGAAGGATCTTGAGTTCAAGATCAGCCTGGGTCACATAGCAAGACCCTGTCTCAAAGAAACAAAAGCCTAAAGGAAACTGCACAAAGCAACACTTTGCCTTGGATGAGATAAGATGTCTTCAGCTGATCATCCACAAACACCCATTCGTGGCACACACTTTTTTTTGGGGGGGGGCACGGCAACACTGTGCAGACTCAGTGATTTTCTGGAAGCTAAGAGGTGGGTATGAGCTTGGCAATGGGGGAGTCATGCCTGGGAACACCAAGCCCACCCCAGTGAGAATACAAGTAGGGATTCTTCTCCCCTTCATGTCTCACATGGTTTCAAACAAAATAATCACTTTCACTACCTCTAAGAATTTGCCAGCGTTTGTGTGTTATCTCCATCCAAACCAATTCAGGAAGGAGGTGCTGTTCTTGGAGACCTGTGGGACTTAGGAAACAGCTGGACCAGATTCCCAAGCTCCTGCAATTAGTTCCCTGCTGTCACCCTCTAACCTGGCAAAGCCCTGGAACTTGAAGCTATCTTTGGGGAAAAAATGATTCTTCTAATCATTTTTACTTACTTTCTAACAGAACTATGCTACCATGCTATAACATGGAAGGTTCTTTGTTCTTTTCCCAAGTAAAGTAACTCCCCCCAAAAGATAAAGAAGATAAAGAACATGTTCAACTCCTTTTCCTCAAAAAATAAAAAAATGTGTGTCGAGTGTGGTGGCGTACACCTTTAACCCCAGCATTGGGGAGGCAGAGGTAGGAGGATTGTTGTGAGTTCGAGGCCAGTCCGGGACTACAGCATGAGTTCCAGGTCAGTCTGGGCTAGAGTGAGACCTTACCATGAAAAACAAAACAAAATATTAGAAAAATGTGCTGACTCTCCCTAAAAAGTCCATGCCCTCATTTGAGTATGTCTTACTTTCTACAACTCTTTTGTTTTAAATAGTATTTTTACCTATTTATTTGCAAGCAGAGAGAGAGAGAGAGAGAGAGAGAGAGAGAGAGAGAGAGAGAGAGAGAGAGAGAATGGACACACCAGAGCCTCTTGCTTCTAAATGCAAACAAACTCCATATGCATGTGCCACTTTGTGCATCTGGCTATACATGGATACTGGGGAATTGAACCCAGGCTGTTAGGCTTTGTAAGCAAGCACCTTAACAGCTGAGCCACTCTCCAGCCCACTTTCTGCAACTCTTAGAGAAGGCCATACCAATGCTGGGGGGGGGGACCTCTTTCTGAGTGCCACACTTTTTAACCCTCATGCTTTATAAGTCTATCTTAAAATACCTTTAATGAAACCTCAATTTTGCTTCATAAAAAATAAAAAATGTAAAAAGAAAAAAAAGGATTCTATTATACTTGAAATGAGCTAGAAAGTATCTCTCACTCCTCTGAGGCTTTGGGGATCAGTCTGTTCCCCCTCAAATAAGATGGGAGGGGCAACTTTTCCTGTTCCTTTCCTATAATCCGCCTCCCCATCTCCTTATGCTTTAATTCAAAATAGTGATAAAAGGTAGGAAAGACCAAACTGGGAGGATGGGAGGAAAAGAGCCACCATAAGGTCATCTGGAAGCTGGGGTGCCCTCCAGGACAGGCCTATCTATAAGCTGGGGCTGCCTTCTAGGGCCCAGCTGGTCTATTTGTAAACTGGGGCTGCCCTCCAGGAAATGTCTATCTGGAAGCTGGGCTGCCCTCCAGGACAGGCCTATCTATAAGTTGGGGCTACCCTCTAGGAAGGGTCTGTCTGGAAGCTGGGGCGCCTTCCAGGACAGCCACTTTAAGTCTGGCTTCTGGAGGAACAAACTATACAGTCCCATGGCAGAGTGCTTAGCACACCATTCACACCCCAAAGACTGTTAGCACCATTTCTGAGTGATAGTGTTTTCCACTGCCTAATCTCCCCTGCCTATAGGGCTGGTCTCAGAACTGGGAGAGGGGACACCCTGGTCCCCAGAAGCCACAGTAATAGAGCTATTCCTTTACCCTTTGACAAGCAGGTAATGTGGTAAAAAGGGTCTCCAGCATGTGAACCTTGGAAGTCCAGGCTTGGAAAGATGGGAACTAGCAGAGGCGTAGCCCTTAAATCTTACCTTTCTATGGAGATGCCATTAAAATGCCACAAAGGATGAAGTCAGAACCCCCATGCCACCTCCCACCGACCTCTAAGTATTAAGAAATCTGAGCTGGGTGTGGTGGTGCACACCTGTAATCCCAGGACTCAGGAGGCGAGGCAGGAGGATCAGGAGCTCAAAGTTAGATTTGCCTCTATAGTGTGTTTGAAGCTGCATGGACCTTGTCTCAAACAAAACAAAAGATCTGCAGAGGGAGGGAGAGCATCGTGGAATTGGGGATAACAACTCACTGTTTGCCCACTAAATAATGTAACTCATTATGGACAATAAAAAAAAAATTTAAAAAGTTCTGCAGAGAGAGCTCTGCTAGTAAAGTGTTACCCCTCAAGCATGAGGAACTGTGTTTGATCCCCAACACCCATATAAATATGTTGGGCATGGCATGTGCCTCTGATCCCAGTGCAGATGAGGTAGAGACAAGAGGATCCCTGGGGCTGAAGTTAATTTGCAGTAGCACTAAGACCTGGTACACCCATATTCTCTCTCTCTCTCTCTCTCTCTCTCTCTCTCTCTCTCTCTCTCTCTCTCTCTCTCTCTTTTCTCTTCTCTCTCTCTCTCTCTCTTTTCTCTCTCTCTCTCTCTCTCTCTCTCTGTGTGTGTGTGTGTGCTTACAATTTTTTTTTTTTTTGGCTTTTCGAGGTAGGGTCTCACTCTAGCCCAGACTGACCTGGAATTCACTAAGTAGTCTCAGGGTGGCCTTGAACTCATGGTGATCCTCCTACCTCTGCCTCTGGGATTAAAGACGTGCGCCACCACGCCTAGCTAGAATTTTTTTTTTTAAAGGTAGGGCAAGAGAGATGGCTCAGCAGTTAAGGTGCTTGCCTGCAGAGCCCAATGACCCGAGTTTGATTTCCCAGTACCCACATAAAGCCAGATGCACAAAGTGGCACATTCATTTGGAGTCCCTACTGTGCCCCTTCTATCTTGTCTGTCTCTCTCCCAGCTTGCAAATAAATTAAATTTTTTTTTAACAAATTAAAATATTTTTTAAAAGGTGGATGATGACACCAAGGATATCTTCTGCCTTCTATGCATATACACACACATTTTAAAAATCTGCATTATTTTTGAATAGTTGTTCATTACATGTTTACATATGTGTAGACAAAAGAAATCAGATCCATAGTCACAGAGCCAGAAGTCTGAAAACGGAGACCTGTAATTAGAATATATTCCTTTCTAAGGGTCAGTGTGATGAATGTTGTCTACAACTCTGTTTGCATAAGCAAATGGGAAGGGCTGTCCCTAAGCAGTGGGCACTCTTAGTAGCCAAGCCACCCACCCTGTGTAAAATGTACCCAGCCTTACAACTCCTGAGGCTGACTTGGGACATATAATTATCAAGAGGGGAAACCCAAGCAGGCATGCTGGAAGCCCTGAACTGCGTGGGGCCCTTGTGAAACGGGTCTCCCTGAGGAGGCCTAGGGACTGTATAGTTCCCCTAGGAGTGACCCTATTATTCCCAAGTATCTTGACTAACCAGGCCCCAAAGCAACTTGATAGCCCAAACCTCACACACAGATGTGATTGGGCCACCCACAGCAGCAGGCTGCATTAGGAAATTAGGTCAACCCAAGTAATTCCCATGTACACTAGAGAATCAAAAGCAGGTTAGGGGATCAGCTTGCCTCCTGCTCAAAGGGAGTTGGGAAGGCCAGTCTGGACCCTCTCAGACTTGAGAGCTGGAAGCCCACCAAAGATACTCAGTCATCTGAAAGCCAAAATGTGCTCCTCTGCCTGGATTCCTAGAGAAGAAATGGAGGTTGGGCGCCCACGCCTCTTCCAGGAGGATTCCTGCCCACCCAGCTGCTGGGTACAGGTAAGTTGTGAAACTAGAAGCCCAGAGAAGCCACACATGCTCAGCTCTGGCCCAGCATGCCTCAGGGTTGGCATGGTGTGAACGCTGCCTCCCAGCTTGGCCACTTTCCCTCAAACCATGACTTTTGTTTTCCAGGGACTGACAGGAAGTTATCCTTTCTGGTAATAATGAGGAAGCAGGGCTGTTTGGACACTGAGGTCACCTCAGCCTGTGACGATTAAGCTGTGCCATTAACAAGAGACAGCTACCAAGAGTGAAGCATATGGATGGGTTTGACCAAGCATGGCTGCCCTGCTCCTGCTCCCCCAGCGCTGGCAGTGGCTGGGGTTACAGGTCATGCTGGGTAGCAGACAGTCTCTCAGGACTTCCCAGCAGCCACGGGGCAGCTAGGGTCTATACTTAGAAACTGTGCAGGCTATCACAGGAGCCATCCACATTTATGTGTGCCAGACAGAAGTATGGTGGCCATGCCAGGACCACACAAAACAAACATGCTGCAGTTCCTGTCACAACTAAGGGAACAGCAGGCTGAGGGAAACCACTTCGTGCTCCTGTTTAGCTTCCTGGAGCACGGAAGAAGGTAAGACTGTGGGCTTCTTCCTGCACGAGTGCTGCCTTGATCCCTGATCTGTGGAGGCATCCCCAAGATGTCACAGCTACCAATGAAGAGTCAGGATCCAGGGCTGGAGAGATGGCTCAGCGGTTAAGGTGCTTACCTGCAAAGCCTTATGACCTGAGTTCAGTTCCCCAGTACCCATGTAAAAAGCCAGATGCACAAAAGGAGGCCCTGGTGCACCCATTCTTTCTGTCTCTCTCCTTGCAAAAAAAAAGAGAAAAAGTCAGGATCCTTCCTGAGAACTGATCACATCAGAGGCCAAAGGTGGCCAAGGGCCCCAAGAGTGGCATCAAAGGATCCTGAACATTTCCTGAGGCATGGGAGGAGAAATAAGACAGGAAAGGGTATGTCTATAGCAGCCTGGGCTGGGGGGAGGGGTGGAGACCCTGTGCACCTCAAACACTTGTTTCTTCCTTGCCTGCTTCTACCATTGGGAGGGAGGGGTGAGCTTGGACAATAATGGTATGCTGGGAGGAAAAGAGGGGCTGGGGCATGAGGTGAACAGCCTCTGGGAGTTTCTAGAGATCAGCAGCAAACTTGGGGACCCTGGCTTTGCTAGGGCCAGTTCTCACCCCCAGGAAATAAGCAGACCAGAGCCCAGCTTCTCTACCCATCTGGCCAGCAGCAGCACAGCAAAGCAATGAGCCAGGCTTTGCTTCTGTTTTCACAATGAATGAGGTTGGCTGGATAAGAAGAAGGGCACTAAGCCCCCACCCTGGATTTCCTGAGGAGATTTTTTTTTTTTTTGACACAAAGTTCATTATATAGCCCACGGCTGAGCTCTGGGGAGCTTTATAAAAAAAATCACAAGCCAAATGTGGTGGCATATATCAATAAAGGCAGGAAGTAGTAGAGGCAGGAGGATCAGGAGTTCAAGACTAGCCTCAGCTATAAGAGAATTTGCCTTATCTTACAGCAACCAAACCAGAAACTTCTGGGTTGGGGATCACAGGACAGAGTTTGAGGGCTCAACTCAGGCCAACATAGAGCCCATCGAAGAAGGGGTTTGAGAATGCCAGGCTTGGAAGGCAGATCTAGCTAAGGCAGGCTATGCTCTTGGCCTGTCTTCTCATGAGGCCAGCATGGTTTCCATTCAATCTCAGCCTAGCTGTGACCCACAGGTGTCCCAGATGACTTCTCCCATGCTCCTGGGCCTTCTTCTCTCTCCAGACAGGTGGAGCCGCAGTGCGGGAAGTCAGGTTGGAATCGGCAACTTCAGGGACTAGCCTAGCTCTGGTGTACACAGTGCTACATCTGGAACCAAAACCCTCAGAAAGATGGAGGAGCAATGATGATGGAGGGATGAAGGTCAAAGGGAAGGAGACGGGGACAGGGTAAAGACAGACAGGCCATAATAAGCATGTATGAGCATTTCTTGTGTGCTACTTAGCATCCAAAGGGCATAGCACCTCTACCTACTACCAGTCAGTTGGCCCTGCTTATCCTGGGGCCACTGCCTTCCTCCAGGAAGTTAGCCTATTCTCCTAAGGGCATTTGATCTGTAGCTACTGGCATCACAGGTTACATTGGGCTGGCCCCACCCTGCCCTACCCAGGGCCCAGTCAGGGTAAGCTTTTGGTAGGGGGGTTGAAGTTAGCTGTGGGGGGAGGGGGCTCCCAGTAGATCTTACCCTCAGCCCCCACCCTGCTTTCTGTATCCTCAGAACTTCCTGTCAGCTCCTCTCATGGTCTTTGGAAGGGGATGGTGTTTTCCACCTCTGCCAGAACAGATAGATCTTAAGCTGCTAGATGCACCTGCCGTTACCATGACCACCACTTCCCCTGCAGGGCCAGCACCACCCTCTAGGTCCTGTCATTCATTCGTGTGTGTGTGTGTGTGTGTGTGTGTGTGTGTGTGTGTGTGTGTGCAAGCAGAGGAGACAGACACAGAGAATGGGTTCACCAGGGCCTTCAGCCACCGCAAATGAACTCCAGATGCATGTCTGTGACTTTACCTGGGTACTGGGGAATTGAACTCAGGTCGTCAGGCTCTTCCAGCCCAAGGTCCTATCTTATGGCTGTCTCATAGCCCCTCTTCCAACACTGACACAGAACAGCCCCTCAGACTACTTTATTGTCACTGCACCCAAACAGCCAACAACAACATACAAACAAATGGCTGTGGCCATGTTCCAGTGACACTCAAACTTGGATTTCTTGTCATTTTTATATGTCACAAAATATGCTTTTTTGTTTTCCTCCCTGACAGCTAAAAATATGAAAATCATTCTAAGTTGGCAGGAAACCATCAGTACCTAGATTTGGTCCATGAACTGAAGCTCTTTGATCCCTAATTTAGTAGGTTTTTAAACTGCTCTACAAACACTTGCCAACTATGCTGGGCTCCATCTCCTAGAAGCCCCAGGCTTTACTGCTCCTCCTTTCCCGCCTCTCCCCTGTGCCATCCCCACCCAGCATCAGCAGGTGGGGAACACCGAGACCGACGTTTCCCAGGCCACATCTGTCATCCAAGGCAGCCTATGTCCATCACCATCCATGTTTGAAACACACAGTTTTTGTATGTTTTCTTTTTTTTCGAGGTAGGGTCTCGCTCTGGCTCAGGCTGACCTGGAATTCATGTAGTCTCAGGGTGGCCTTGAACTCACAGTGATCCTCCTACCTCTGCCTCCTGAGTGCTGGGATTAAAGGCGTGTGCCACCACGCCTAGCAGAAACACACAGTTTTAACATTTTTTAATTAATTGAAAGTGAGACCGAGAGACAAGAGAGAAAGAGGCAGACAAAGAGAGCTGAGTATGGGCATACCAGGGCCTCCTTCCACTGTAAACAAACTCCAGATGCATGCGCCAGTTTGCACATCTGACTTAATGGGAACTGGGGGATGGAACCTGCGTCGTTAGGCTTCGCAAGCAAGTGCCTTTTACCACTGAGCCATCTCTCCATCAACACACATTTCTAAACCTACCCCTCTTGCTGCCAGTTGAAAATGGCCACACCCAAGAGCTGGGTATGGTGGCTCACACTTCTAACCCTTAGTATTCAGAGATTGAGGTGGAAGGCTGTTGTGAGTTTGAGGCCAGCCTGGTCTACAGTCCCAGGTCAGCCTGGGCTAGAGTGAGACGCTGCCTCAAAGAAAAAGAAAAAAAAATTAAGAAAAAGGAGAAAGGGAGGGGGGATGGCCAGACATGTTCAGCATGAGAAGAATCCATATATACTCTAGTTTTGAGTGTTGGTGTTTTCCCCAGCCAAGAATAAAAGTGTAGGCCCATGCCTCCAGCCATCTTTCCTGGTCACAGGTCTCTAACATCTCCCCCTTCTAATTCTTTTTTTTTTTTTTTGTACTGGGATTTGAACCCAGGGCCTTGCAAATGATAGACAAGAGCTTTACCACTGAGCTATATTCCAGCCCCAATGTTCCCCCATCTCCTACCTATATTTGTCTCCTCCAAGTTTACAGGATGAGAACTCAGCAGGTAGGCTGTGGCTGCATGCCTGGCCCCAGCTTCAAGCATGCAGGACCAGGAGACAAAGTGTAGACCCTCTACCAGCGGCTTCTCTTCTGGGGTGGTTTGTCTATCTGTTCAGGCAGGAGATGAGCTGAGTCACAGAAGTGAGCCCAGAGGTGGACACCTGAGAACCAGGCTCCCTGCCTATAGACAAGGGCTGTATTGTTCTAGAACTGTCCAAGAGTGCCCAATCAGGAGTCACGGCAAGATCTCTTGGGAGATCCTGGAGCAGGCAGCCCTCTCGTAGTTTTCCAGAAACACTGGAAACAACTACCCCAAAACAACACTGGGCCTCAAAAGCTGTGGGAACCCAACAAAGCCCACAAGAGAATGGCCAGAACCCAAGCCAGGGGGCCATCACCATAGCTACCAGGTTCTAAGGGCAGAAATGATACCTCAGAGGCTGAGAAGAAACCTTTTGTCAGCCAAAGTAAAAGGCAGGCTTCAAAGGGACCTTTGAGACAATCTAGCACAATGACATTTTATATGGAGAAACCAGGGCCCAGAGAGGGGAGGGACTTGCTGGCATCACTGAAACAAAAGCACGGAGACCAGAAACCTATGCCCCATATAACATGCCCCAGGAGGCCCTGGCAGCTTCCATGTCAAGACATCAAAGTTCCATTCCTTCCAGGTGTTCTGAGTTAGCACAAAAGTGGAGCCAAGGGAAAGTCCCCTGACCTCAGCCCTGAGCCTCATCTCCAAAGGCAACTATCCAGGAGGTGCCAAGCTACACACTCATATCACAGGTCCCAAGCCACACTCAATCCCAAGAAACCCGGTCCTTCCAGAGCCTGGAAAGTCCCAGGCATATTGGTGGATTAACAGATGGCAGATGGTAGGAGGACACAAATCCTCAACTCTGTGTTCTTGCCTACCCTACCCTACCCAACCCAACCCACTCCCACTTTGGGGATAGGGTAAACTTTCCACTCTGAAAGGAAGATGAGAACCCCACATATCATTAGCTACACCAGACACCTAAGTTCTGGGACAAGGCCCAAGACCCAAATGGGGCTGTGGTCCATAGATTCCTACTCAGCTTCTCAACACACCTTCTCTTCTCACAACCAGTATAATCATAAAAATAACAACTAACAGTACTACCACTGCTCAGTAAGTGGTCTGGGCACATTGCTGGTTAGCTATGGAAGCTGAAGTTCAAGGAGATTAAGCTACTTACCTTAGAACATGGCAAGTAATGACAGAACTGGGTTTGGAGTCTGGTCCCATTTTTCCGAAGTCAGTACTTACAGTGTCTATGCAGCCTGGCCTCTGGCCTGGTGAACCAGAAGACTGGGGCAGGGCAGGCGCAGCCCACAGAGGAAGCTCCCTGGACCGACGGAAGCAGCTCAAAACAAGTGTGTGCCCGATTTAAATCAGAAGCATGAAAAAAGCCAAAACCCTTCACTGGAAAGATGGGGATCATCTACTTTCCAGAAGGTTCCAACTACTCTCCAGTTACTCTGTAGTAAGAAATGTATATACCTCTCCTGTATTTGACATCCAGTTAGCAAAGCAAGGACATGAGTCCAGTCAAAGGAACCCATTCAGGGCTCATGGAAACCTCCTTTGCCTGGCCCCCGGTGCCTACCTCACAACCCTCATCCAGTCCAGGCTGGCTTGGACCTTGGGCTTCTCTCAGCAAGGCAGACGGTGGAGGCCCTGGGTCCCTGGAAGCCTTGGCCATCACCCAGCTCCACAGGCAATGCATGGTGAGGGGGCCTGGGCGCAGGGTGCCCAGAAGCCCGGCCCCTAGTGCAGTGTCCCAGGAAGAACGAGGCAGGGAGAGGGGTTTCTGTTTTCATGACTATAGTCAACAGTCACTGTAGCCAAAAATAGTTTGTGCCTGGGAGCTGGGGAGTCAGCACATAGCTCCCGAAGCAGGTGCTGGGTGTTAGGCACGCTGGCTGCCGTGGCCTTACGTGGCAAGGGCTGGGAGACCCGGGATGACAGGGCCTGGATGTAGAGCTTTCCCTTGCCTCTCTGCTTCCCTCTAAAAGCAAGACCAGAGTTAATAAGAATACTGCCCTCTCCCAACTCCTGTGAATCATTTGGGGGAGTCCCCACCCCCATGTGAACAATGGCCCCCCAGCTCCCTACAGTCTTGCACACATTTGGGTATATAAGAAGTGTCCTTTGAGTGGAGGCATGATTTGGACAGCAGATGAGACAGCTGTAAGCGAGCATGCGCAGCTGTCACAGTGTTAGAAGGGACCCCAGAGTGGGTGACCCCTTCCTTCCCATGAGAAAAGAAAATAACAAAAAGAAAATTATAGACACACACTGTGCAGGGTAGGGAGGGGAGAGTTTTGCAGGATTTCATTTTCTTTTCGAAGTTTTTCTGTAGTTTCAAAATTTCCTACAGTGACTATTTAGATTTAGGAAATGATATAAGTAATAAAAACTAAGTTTTAAAAGTGAAAAGGGAATGATCTTAGGCATTATGGAAGGAAAGGTAGAATAAGGGCCTGTCCATGAAAACTGAGAGAAAGAGAGTAAGTAAAAGGAGAGAGAGGTCAGACTTCCTGGAGATGAATCTTGGCTCTGTCACCTACCACCTAGGTGACAGCTAAGGGTCATGTCCCTCTGCCTCTACTGTCCACTGAGCATAACGGCATGCTTTCTCACAAGGTTACTGGCAACGACGCATCTAGGCACATCTCAAAGACCATCTCTGAGCCTGAGGCCTGTGGTTCCTTCTCAGACACAGGAATTCTGACCACTGATGGGAAACAGTCACACACTGAAGACCTCTAGGCAGCCCTCTCCCACAGAGAGACGGGGCACGGGTGTCACAGTAGCTATAGTAGCAACTGTCATACATCAGGAGTTTTTGCATGCCTTGTCCTTCCATCTCTCTGGCAGAGCTCTTCCCTCTAGGAATTAATCAATCAGAATTGTCCCCCTCCCTCCCTCTCTCCCTCTAAACTCTGCAGTGTTGAGAATTGCTAGACAAATATTCTACCATTGAGCTATATACTCAGCCCTACTTTTGTAATAAGGTCTAAGTTGCCTGGGCTAGCCTTGAATTTGCTCTATAGCCTCCTGCCTCAGCCTCCTGAGTAGCTAGGATTATAGACCTACACCATCATGACCAGATCAGGAATTCATTACCGAGTGCAGGTGCTTCTGGATCCCTCAGGCCCTTTGAGCCAGTTCTCCATCTTCCTACCCTGTAGATTGGGATGAACATGCAATCAAAATGGATTCAGTCAGAATCATCCCTGAGCCCTGGTGGCTACACTTCCAGGGGAAGCAGCCCTTTACCAACAGGCACAAACACAATGGGAAGAAGTGAGGCTGAGCTACCCAGGCCCTTCATGCCTGCTACATGGAGAAGCCTGTCAGGGGGCATAGGCTAACAGTTCATCTGAGCCCCTCACCCACACTTCCCTGAACTTGTGTGTCACCTAGGCTAAGTCTCTGTCTTAGCCACGCATGGTAGTGCATGCTTTTGCCTTTAATCCCAGCACTCTGGAAGCTGACAAAGGAAGATCACCATGAGTTCAAGGCCACCCTGGGACTACAGAGTGAGTTCCAGGTCAGCCTAGGCTACAGTGAGACCCTACCTTGAAAGAAAGAAAGGAAGGAAGGAAGGAAGGAAGGAAGGAAGGAAGGAAGGAAGGAAGGAAGGAGGGAGGGAGGGAAAGAGAGAAAGAAAGACAGGAAGGAAGGAAGGAAGGAAGGAGAAAAAGAGCAAGAGAGAGATAGAAAAAGAGAGAGAAAGAAAGAAAAAGATAAAAGTCTCAGTCTCGAGCCTGTTGGCAGTTAGCTTGCTACAGAAAAGTTCTAACTAGGGGCAGAATACAACAGCTTTACTTGGAAAGTGATTATTGCATCCCTATATGTGCCCTTCTTCCATCTCTCCATTAATCATTCATTTGATCAACAGTTACTGAATACCAAGTGGGTGGTAGGTGCTGGGGATATAAGAGTGAGCACAAGGTAGTCTTTACATCCTAGCTATAACCACAGAATTAAAGAACGGATTCAAAAATATGTGTTTGAAATTTGTGAGTAAGTGCTAGAAAGGAAAGAAAGAATGTGCTGAGTGAATGTGGTAGGTATGAGAGGCCTCTGATTTACACAGGGCAGCCTGTCGAAGGAGCTGACCTCCCAGCACTGCAGGAAGAGAAGGCACTGGCCGGAGGGCACAGAACCATCCCAGCAGACAAAAAGAGCACAGAAGCACCCTGGGCTAAGACAGGACACAGCCTGACTCGTCCCAATGCCAGGGCAGGAGGAGGAGCCTGAAGAGATGCAGAAGAAGGTAGACACTGAATACTTCAGGATCTTGAAGGGAATGGTGA
>PVHP010008962.1:0-51696 GCA_004024765.1 Zapus hudsonius
TCTCTCTCTCTCTCTCTCTCTGTGTGTGTGTGTGTGTGTGTGTGTGTGTATGTATGTATTTATGTATGTATGGGCATGACAGGGCCTCTTGATGCAAATAAATGCCAGACTCATGTGCTAATTTTTATGTCTGCCTTTACATTGATACTAGGGGCTGAGAAGTCAAACCTAGGCCAATAGGCTTTGCAAGCAAGTGTTCTTAATTGCTGAGCTACCTCCTCAGCTTGCTCTCTTTTATATGTTATTTCTCTTACAATAACCTCTTTCACTTTCATGACATTTCCCCAGTTTCCTTAGCACAGTAAGAGATCAAACTAAAAGCTTCTGCGTTTTTTTTTTTTTTGACCCTCAAATTCTGTGATTGAATGTGTCAAATTCAAATTTAGTACAGGTTTCCTCCAAAGTCATTGTATCCTTTTCTGAGTTTTTAAAATATATTTTAAAGTGTTCCTCTTGGTTGCCCAGACTCAGATTAATCTAATTTGCAAGCAGAGAAGAGAGAGAGAGAGGGGGTGGGTGGGAGAGGAGAGAAGAGAGAGGAGGGAGAGACAGAATGGGCATTCCAGGGCCTCCAGCCACTGCAAGTGAACTCCAGATGCATGTGGCACTTTCTGCATCTGGCTTTACGTGGGTACTGGGGAATCAAACCCAGGTTGTTAGGCTTTGGCAGGAAAGTGCCTTGACCACTGAACCATCTCTCCAGCCCAGATTCTTGACATAAGAATTTTTTAAAAGATGTACATTCATTTTGTTACCACTCCCTGTTGATTTTAGATCTCTGTTGTCCTCTGCTATCCCCTGGTTTGGTTTCTTTGCTTATTGCATCCCTGAAGCAAGTGCTCCTGCTTCCTGAGGTACCATGACTTTTGACTTTTTGGAGCTGTCCTGCAAATGCCCTGATTGAGTAACAACATCAGTTAATTGGGTGCTCTTTCTGGTAGAACATTAACTGAAGGAATAGTTCAGAGACTTGACCCATGAGTACATAATGAAAAGAATCCATCATTAATTGTGTGTGTGTGTGTGCTATTATATTAAATGTTTCCTCTGTGTGTGTTTCTTTTCAGCATAATGGGAGTATTGAGTAACAAATGTGGCTTTCAACTTCAGTATCAGATGATTTTTTCAATATGGCTCCTGGCATTCAGTCCTCAAATGTGTGAACACCTTCGGCGATACAACATCATTCCTGTTCTGTCGGACATCCTTCAAGAATCTGTCAAAGAGAAAGTAACAAGAATTATTCTTGCAGCATTCCGAGTAAGTACTTACTAGTTATTGTTGAAGATGTGTATGTTTGTAGCATTGTCTACTGTGCTCAATATTTAAATTTTTAGCAGTTCAGAGAAATTACTTGTCTACTATGTAGTTATGAAACTAGGCAGAGTAAAATATTACTAACTTGCTTTAATGTCATTGGAGTAGTAGGAAGGAAATCACGTAAATGAATGGAATATGAATTATAGAATGCTTGTGTGGAAATGTACTTTGATTACATTCAGATGGAAAAATTCCCTTTTATTGAAGTGCCTTCCAAGAGATCATTACAGTACTTTTCCTTTTAAAGAGCCTGTATCGTGTGTGTGAAGTTAGATAGATGACAACACTTAGTTTTCAGTCCTTATTCCCCCCACCCTTTTTTTTTTTTAAAGGCAGGATCTCACATTATTTATCACTGCTTTTTCAATGGGCTATCTGGCTTCTGAACTTCCAGCATAATTGTTCTGTCTTCACAGTCCATCTATTCTTGGTTGTGGCTGGATTTCAGACACCTGCCATAACGTCTTATTTTTCTGTCTTTTGACGTTGGTCCTGGGGTTCCAAATTCCAGTTCTCATACTTGCATAGCAAGCGCTTTATCCACTATGCCATGTCTTTAAACTCAGGCTCCATATTTTAGTGTGGAATTGTATTTTGGATCTTGGATCTCCTGACAAGCAGCCTATTTCTGAAGCAACTATAAAACACAATTACTTAAACATTAATATTCTTTTTTGTTTGTTTGTTTTTTTGAGGTAGGGTCTCACTCTAGCCCAGGCTGACCTGGAATTCACTATGTAGTCTCAGGGTGGCCTTGAACTCAAGGCAATCCTCCTACCTCTGCCTCCTGAGTGCTGGGATTAAAGGCGTGTGCCACCACACCCGGCAACATTAATATTCTTAGGGCATTAGAATTTTGTCATTTGCTAAATTAGCTTGAAGTTGAGAATAGGAGAGTGGCCTTGTTAGTTTGTGTTCTAGTTGCTAGTCAGTTGAAGCACAGAAGTTAAATACTGTTAATTTGTTCCACAGAGCTATTGTCTTCACTGTATCAGTTGTCAGCTGGTGATTTTGTTGGTTGCCTTAGGATTCAGTTGGGCTCCAGGGAGAAGGAGTGATTAATGTCTCCTCAGATGCTACCCAAGTAATATTGGACATAGCTCATATGGCGTATATTGCTCTGTGTCATGTGTCCTCAGGGATTTCCATTTGTTGACTCACTTTGTGCCCACTAAAGCCCAGCTGCATTTACCATTGCTAATGGATGGGTATTGTGGGTATTGGATTGTTCTGTGCATTGCACGTGCATATGTGGATGCTGAAGCAGAGAAGTAGCATTCCTGGTGGTAGATGTTCAAATGCAGGTGGTTTTGATTCAGGATCTGCTTTCAGCCATTATTTGTTCTTATGCTTTCTTCAAAGAAACAACAAGAAGTCAAAAAATAAGGTACAAATGTGTAATAAAAACGTAAGGTCAGATTTGTCAAATGTAGCCACTAACATCTTTCCAATGTGTCAAAGCATGTAGAGATTAGTTACATTATAAATTGTTATAGTCTTTTGTCTTGTAGTTAATAATAAAAATCACATTGTATTATAAAGAATTCTACAACTTTATTATTAACTGTACATAATGTATACTTTTATTTATGTATATGTAGCTCTTCAGTATTCTTTATAGTGGTGCTATATTCCACTGTGTTGTGTTGGTGTAAATATTAACCTGTGCTCTATTGATGCAATATGAGGTGTTTTCAGTTTCTTTTATATATACTTGTTTACATTGATGAATAATTTTTGATATAGATCTAGGTAGAATTGTTCAGTCTAAGGAATATGCTTTCTTTTAAAAACTTTTTGGCATGTGCATGTGTGTAGTATGTGTGGTTTGGTATGTGTGTGCTGTATGTATTGTGTATGCAGATGCGCATGCCCCATGCTCATGCATGATGATGCCATAGGAGAATGTCAGGTGTCCTGTATTGCTCAACCACATATTTCCTTGAGACAGAGTCCCATCAATTCTCTGGTCTCTGCTTCCTATAGGACTAGCGTTACAGGCCCATGTGGCCATACCCAGCTGTTTATATGAGTGCTGGAGAAGTGAACTCAGGCAGTCTCAGGCCTACACAGGACCTCATGCTTGTGTTTGAAGTGCTCTTAAACACTGAGCCTTATCTTTAGCCTTTCAACATGCTTGTAGATAATACCAAATCACTTTTCAAAAATGCATCATTTATATTCCCATATACTGGGAGTTTGTGTGTTTCTTCTCACTAGTACTCAATATTATTAATTTTCAATCTCAGTTAAAAAAATGAAATCATTATTTTAAATTTGTATCCTGTTAATAATAAGTGAAGCTAAACATCTTTCAATGTTTTAGTCATTTTCTTTCTAGGAATTGCTTATTCATAGAATTTACCACTTTTTAAATTTTGAAATTTCATGTAGGAATGAATTCCTTTCTGGGTGTCTGTAGTTAATAATAACTGTTGTTTATTATGAGTTTATTCTGTCTCAGGCACTATGCTAATCATGTTAAATGTATTAGAGTTCAAGTGTTTTAAGAACTCTAATGGCAATTAGGCCACCAGAGGTTAAATAATATGTCAAAATAGCCAGGAAGTACAGAGCTAGAATTTATACTTAAGGTGGTATTACTCAGTTTATCCAACATACTAAGCTGATTGATGCTGAGCATAATAATTGGTAAGTTTAGTCATTTTTTACATTTCCTTATGTAATATTCATGATTGGCCAATAGCTTCCATTACTATTTTTATCATCTAGATGAGGAAACCAGACATTTTGGTGAGACTGTCTCTTTCTCTGGTCTAAATATTATATAAAGCTATGCCTCTATGTCTGTACAAAACATTCTTAACCACTTTACCATTTCCTTTTTCTTTTTCACAATTTCACACTTTTCTTTTTTGTCTCAGCAATTGCATAGTACATGCTGGCACTATGTAAGCTAACCAGCAGAAAGGAAGCTTCCGGTCCAATTCCTCTTGATGTGTGTGTGTGTGTGTGTGTGTGTGTGTGTGTGTGTGTGTGCGCGTGTGGTTTTCTACAACCAAAGCATACAGTGTTTTCAACAGTAGGGACTTAACCATTTAGTTTTGGTGAGCAACCAAGAGGACTAGCAATAGCCTATATTGTTTTAGGTGTGTCTGTAGATTTCCGAACCAGAAAGTGATTGGAAGGTAACTCATCCCTTGCATTGGGATTTTCTGGCAATTACTTTGATTTCTTTGAAAATATTTATATTCATGCTTTTAAATTCTCATCTTTTATCTAGTCACTCTTGCTGGCAGTCATTACTTTGCATTCATAATATTTGGAGGAGTTATATTGTCTTTTTTTTTTTTTTTACTGTGTTGGGATTTCCTCATTGTGGGTTATGTTACTGCTTCGATTTTTCTGTTTTATTAGTTGTATTTTTAGGCCTGTAGTTCAGAAGTTCTGTTCTGAGTCTAGAAATTCAAGGTGCCTGAATTATTCCCAGAGTAAAATACTAACAGCAGAGTGACCAAAGCTGGTGGATGTACTTGCTATACAAATGTTATAGTAATGAATTAACAGTAACTTGGTAGATAAATGAGCAAGGCTGGTATGGGTAGACTAAGGCTACTGAGAAGGAGGATATATATGGTGAGTAAGGATGGGATCAGTGCTAACTATGAATGAGATGAAAGTAGGAAAAAATACCTGGGAGAGGAAAGTTCCATAGATTTTAGAGGCTATTAAAGTTACGGAATTTTGTAGTGACAGAGTATAAGTAGGCAAAGAGACTGTGGAGAAGAGTTTGGAAAGAGAGGTAAAGTATATGAGTTGTGTGTGGGAAGAGTAGTGAAGAGATCACAATAATAGACTTGGAGGTGAAAAGTACAGAGTAGACCTAAATCCAACTGAGCAGTATACAAACAGAACCATCATGGAGAGAATGAAGGAGGGAAGGAAGGGGGAAGGAGAGAGAACTTGTGTGTGCGATTTGAAAAAAGAGGCACTAACAATTAAAAATACTCTTTCCCTCCCTATGATGTATCTTTTAACAACCTGCACTGATATGGGAGGTGTGATTAGCACTTCAAGCTCAAACCTATAGATCCAAATTTGGGGTGGGTGCTGCCCCAGTGGAGATAAGACCAGTTATCTTTGTAGTGAGTTTCCATCTTACCAATGCTGAGTTGTGAAGATGGTTTTCTCTTTGGTGCATTCCAGCTTGTCTTAGTTGGCTCTGAGTTGTTTAGGGGAGGGTCATGAGGAGCTATTGGCTTCCTGCCATCTCTTTGTTCCTAGTCCTGGACTGGTGTTCAGAGTAGAGATTGTGGAATGTTGCCTGGTGGTGTTCTCATGGATCTGACTTGGTTCCTGTCCTCTCCTTTAGTTCTGTTCTAGAAAGACAGGGGAGTTGTGAAAAGCCCTTCCCTACAGTTTCCAAGGCCCTTGCTGGCTGGGAAGGATAGTGCTGTTGTGAGTAAGAAATACTTCCTTGGCTAGCTGGACCTTACCCATACTGAATAGCAGCAGCTCCCTCCTGCTTCTCCCTGGAGATATCACTTGGCTCAATTAGTTTATATACAAATCTTACCTCTTTTTTTTAAAAAAAATTATGAATTAAGTATATACATTGTATGTGCACATCTTGTGAATGTGTTCAATTGGTCTGTCTATTTTTGTGCCAGTACCATGCTGTTTTTGTTATGATGGCTTTGTAGTATATCTTCAGTTCAGGTATGGTGATATCACCTGATGTGCTTCTTTTACTAAGGATAGCTTTGGCTATCTGAGTCCTTTTGCCATTCCAAATAAATTTGGAGATTATTTTTTTCTATGTCTGCAAATAATGAAGCTGAAGAATGAAGTCTCCAGTTTTGTGGAATAGAGGTTTTGTCCTGATGATTCTTCCAATTTCCAATTGGTGTCCATTGTGATCTCTCCTATTTCATTTCTGATTTTGTTGATTTGGGCCTTCTCTTTTTTCCGTTTGGTTAGATTAGCAAGGGGTTTGTCAATCTTATTTATTTTTTGTAAGAACCAGCTCTTTGTTTCATCAATTTTTAAAATCATTTTCTTAGTTTCTAATTCATTGATCTCTGCTCTGATCTTAATTATTTCTTTTTGTCTTGAGCTCTTAGGGTTGGATTATTCTAATTTTTCCTAAGTCTTTAGCTGGTTAGGCCTTAGGACTGTCTTCATTGTGTTCTACAGGTTCTAGTATGATGTATTATCATTATTGTTTAGTTCAAGAAAATTTTCAATTCCAATTTGATTTCTTGAACGACTCATTCATTGTTTAATAGCGTATTGTTCAATCTCGAATAGGTGGTGTGATTTCTGTTTGTTCTCTCATTGTTTATTTCCAGCTTCAATGCATTGTGGTCCAATATGATGCAGGGTGTTACCTCAATCTTCTTGAACTTTTTGAGGCCTGTTTTATGTCCTAATATGTGGTCTATTTTGGAGGTTTCATGAGCTGCTGAGAAGAATGTATATTCTGTAGAGTTGGGATTGAATGTTCTGTATATATCTGTCCAGTTGATTTATGGTGTTATTGAGCTCTATTGTTCCCTTGTTGATCTTCTGTTTGGATGATCTGTCTAAAGATAATAGTAGTCTATTAAAGTCTCCAACTATGATGGACTTGAAGTTTATTTTCCATTAGTTTTTGTTTTATGAACTGTGGTGCACCTGTATTTGGTGCATACATGTTTATGATGGTAATATTCTGTTGTTGGATTGTTCCCATGATGAATAAGAAGTGTCCTTGATTGTCCTTTTGAATTACTTTTGGTTTGAAGTCTATTTTGTCAGGTATTAATGTAGCAACCCTGCTTGTTTTTTGTTTCTGTTGGCTTGGAAGATCATCTTCCATCCGTTCGTTCACCCTGAGGAGGTTCCTGTCTTTAGAGGTGAGAGGGGTTTCTTGGAGGCAGCAGATGGCAGGATCCATTTTTTTTTTTGATCCATCCTGCTAACCTGTGTCTTTTTATGGGAGAGTTAAGACCATTAATATTCAAAGTTATAATCGTGAGGCTTGAGTCAGTCCCTGCCATAGTGTAGGGTTTATGGGATTTGATGCCTCTTTTGCTATTTTGTCGTCTAGGCTTGTGTCCAACTTCTGGGTGGCTCTTGGGGTTGGTTGCTTGGCTCTTCTGTGTGGAATATTTTGTGGAGAATTCTCTGTAGGTTTGGTTTAGTGTCCATATAGTTGTAGAGCTGGCTTTTATCTTGAAATATTTTCCTTTCTCTGTCTATTCTTAGGGATACTTTTGCAGGGTACAATAGTTTGGGTTGAAAGCCAAAGTGATTTAGGCTTTGAGGTACGCCATTCCAAGCCCTTCTCGCTTTTGTGGTTTCCATGGAGAAGTCTGGTGTAGCTCTGATATGTCTTTATATGTGATTTGTTGTTTTGCTCTTGCTGCTTTTAGAACCCTCTCCTTGCTTTCAGTGTTTAGGGTTTTAACTACAATGTGTCTTGGGGAGTTTCTTATTTGTTCCTGCCTGTTCGGTGTTCTGTGTGCTTCTTGTGTATGGATGGGATTCTCTTTTGCTAGATTGGGGAAATTTTCCTCAATAATTTTGTTGAATATGTTCTCTATGCCTCTGGCCTGGGTTTCTTCCCCTCTGGTATCCCCATGATCTGGAGGCAGTGGAAAATTAGACAAGGAGTCCATTTGGAGGGGGTAGACCTTGATGTGAATACTAGCATTCAATTCCTTAGTGTTGGGAGAGGGATACTAGTTCTTGAACTCTCAGCTGATTTCCTTCCTGATGAAGGATGGTTATTAATACTTAACTCACTTCATGATTGGGTGAAGATTCTTTGAAGTAGTAGATGAAGTATCTCTCTGTAAAATCTTAGCTATTTGCCCCTTTAAAAAAAATCCACTCTCCTTCTATGTTGGATTCTTGGCAAGTTAATGTTGAGTCCAGGTAGAGACACAATGCTGCTTTGATTTCTAAGAAAGGACATCAATATTTTGCTAATATTTAACAAGATATAAAATTTATTTTAGCTAAATATGGTGACACACACGTGTAATGGCAGGGAGAAGTAGGAGGATCAGGAGTTCAAGGTCATCTTTGACTTCATAATGTGTTCAAGTATAGCCACTTCTTATTTAAAGGCCAGACATAATGGATACGACTATAATTCTGGCCCTCAATACACAGAAACAGGAGACTCAGTTAAAGACCAGTTTGGCTTACCTATCAAATTCCTGTACCAAACATAACTAGAGAAAAACATTAATTATTTACGCTATATTTAGAGCTTTTTAAATCTATAATGCATATAGTTTATTGTAATTTGTGGACTTTTATTTCCAGTTTGGGTTATCATATTATTTTGATAGATTTAGGACATTGGGAGAAATAACTTTTTTTTTTAACTTCCTATGTTAAATTTGGGTTAATGATGAAATAATTTCTGTGAATCTGCTGAGAGCCAAAACTCAAAAGTATGTCATTAGACCTCCACATTTTTTTAAAACTTCTTTATTAGCTTACAAAGAATTAGGTTTCCTTATGGTATTTTCATGTAACCATTTTGCTTCCTTTTCCTTCTTCCCCTCCCCCTTTGTGCCCTTCCCCCACCTTAGCCTCCTTTCTGTTTTCAAACTATGTGTTTCCTTTTGTCCTTTCCCCTCTCATCACTGCTTGCTCCCTTCTCGTGTTCTCTCTGGAGGCATAGCTCTTCCTCAGTCTCATTCCTTCTTATTCACATACAACAGATGAGACCTTTGCCTCTCTGGGCTTGAGTATTTCATTTAGTATAATTTTTCCAGCTTTATCTATGTTCCTGCAAATTTCATAACTTCATTTTGCTTTTCAGCTGGGTAAAACTGTTGTATATATGTACCATATTTTCATTCTCCAGATGTCAGTTGACAGACATTTACATTGATTTTGTTTCCTAACTATTGCGAATAGAGCAGCAATAAACATGGATATGTAAGTATCTCTGTTGTAGGATATCATGCCCAGGAGTGGTATAGTTAGTTTATGGAAGTTCAATTTTTAGCTTTTTGAGAAAAATACATACTGATTTCCATGATGGCTACACCAGTTTACACTCTAACCAACAGTGAATAAAATTTTTCTTTTTCCCCACAACCTCATTGGTATTTGTCATTAGTTTTCTTGATGATAGTCATTCTGACTGGGGTTAGATGAAATCTCAAAGTGGTTTTAATTTGCATTTCTCTGATTGCTAAGGATTTTGAATATTCTTTTGAATATATGTTGGGCATCTCTGTTAGTTCTTTTGAAAACTCTTCATTTCATTAGCCATTTATTGATTGGCAGTTTTGTGGGTTTTTTTTTTTTTTAGTTTTGCAGTTCTTTATATATTCTAGATATTAATCACCTGTCAGCAGAATACCTAGCAAAGATTTTCTCCTATTTTGTCAGCTTCCTGTTTGCTCTCTTTATAGTCTGGCTCATGTGGGTATTGGGGAATTGAACCCGGGGCCTTAGGCACTGGAGGCAATTGCCTTATCCGCTGAGCCATCTCTCCAGCCCCTTCGATTAGTTTTGAATTGATCTTTGTTTAGGGTGAGAGGAATGGGTCTAATTTCATTCTTCTGCAGGTAGAGATCTGGTTTCACTAGCACCATTTGTTGAATAAACTATCTTTTTCCTAATGTATATTTTTGAGGCTTTTGTCAAAAATTAGGTGACTCTAGCTGTGTATTTGTTTCAGGTCCTGTATTGTGTTCCCTTGGTATGTTTTTGTTTTTGTCAGTACCTTGCCATCTTTGTCACTATGGCTTTGTAGTATAAGTTTAGATCAGGAATTGTGACACCTCCAGCAGCGTTTGTTCTATTTAGGTTTGCTTTAGCTATGTTTTCCTTTGTGTTTACATATGAATCATTGGATTGTTTTTTTTTCTAGTTTTGAGAATAATGTCATTGGAACTTTGATGGGAATTGCATTGAATCTGTAGATTACTTTTGGCAATGTAGCCATTTTTTATAATAGTGATTCTGCCAATATATGAGCATGGAAGTAGACTTCCACAGTTTTCTCCTACATCCTAAAACTCAGATGTAAGGTTTCATACTGAAAACTTGAGGAAGCTTATTGAGCTGATATGAGAACAAGTGTAGCAGCTGCTAGTTGTTATTTTTTCCATTTGACTATATGAATTTCATTTTTTAAAATGTCAATCTGACTTATTCATAGTTTATGCTGCACTCCTGGTCTCCACAAATATTATTGCTGTTGATTCAAATGATTTTTCAATCTTCAGTCCTAAAATAAATTAGAATTTCTAGGCCTTGACTAAAACACCTTTATTGGAGAACATCTTCATTGTCTACAATTTTTACATTTGCTTTATTTCCCTGTTTGGTTCTGCTTAAGAGCCTGCATTTTGTGTCAGATAATAAAGTAAATTGTATTTTTAAAATGGTATGATGTTCATCAGAAAGACTTAAAAAGTATTACCACCAATTATTTTAAAAACTCAAATCTATCCCCTTTTCTCTTTTTAGAAATTCTGCCTAGGTCTCTTTGTTTAAATTTCCATATTGCCTATTAGGGTACCAGGTGTAGGTGGGGTCTAGCAAGACTGAAGTAATATAGGTATCGTATGATATATCTGATGTTTAGTGAGACTTGAAGAATGGATAATTCTTTACATATATAGGATCTCTCTCCAGTATGAATAATCTGAATAATCTGATGGACAGCAAAATGTGAGTAATATTTATAGGGTTTACCACATTCCTTGCATCAGCAGGATAGCCAGTCCCCATGAATTTTCAAGTGTTGGATCAAGTATGGTTCCTATTCTGTAGGAATTATATGATGCTGTCTAAGGTTTCTATCATATTGAAGGCTTTGCCACGTTCTGTCAATTTGTATGGCTTCTCTCCTGTATGAATTCTATGATGTCTGATGTCGATTAAGGTTTGTTTTGTTCCTGTAAGCTTTGCCACATTCTTGACATATGCAAGGTTTTGCTGGCATATGTACGAGTTGGTGTGCAACAAGGATTAGGGGTAAAAGGCTTTGTCACATTTTTTGCATTTAATCTGTTATGTTTTTCAGAGTTGCTTATGTTTGTCCTTTCTATTGATTATTGTAGTATACATGGGTAGTAGGTTTCATAAGGACATTTTATGTAAGTATATAATGTTAGATGAGCACCTTATTCTCCCCCTTCCCCTTATCTCCCTTGCTCTTACATGTAGACAGTTTGCTTCTATTTTGACAGTTATTTATTTTCTATCAAAAATGTGTTCATCCTGTCCCCAGTAGAGCAAGGGATCTCCATGTTAGACAGAATCTTAACCCCAGTGTTCTCACAGGTTCTCTGCCTAACAGCCATAAGGAGATTGAATAGTCAGTTTACCCAAACCACCCATTCTTTCCAAAAGGATTTGATAAGTCTCTCCATTATTATTACTCCATAGGTCTCTAGTAGGCCAAGGTATGATACTATGGTTGTGTTCTAGAAACAGGTGGTATAAAGGTCCACCTGGGTCAGTGTGACCAACATGATGGTTGCTGCTGCAGTAGAGCCACATTTCGAGCTATTCTATCCTGCTCCTTTTACTCCCAAATTGGCCCAGTTCTTTCTGTTGCCCTTCTCTTTATATCCTGTTATTCATGTGTGTTTTTCCCCCTGTGGCAACCACAATATATTTCCTTTAAGAGAAGCTTGTTGTCTAAGGATAAATATCTGAAGTATTTCCTGGTGGGGAAGGAGCAGAAGATGTGACAAGGGTGATGTGTTAGTCATCTACTGCAGTAATAAATGGACAATATTGGGGCTGGAGAGATGGCTCAGTGAGTAAGAGTAAGAGTTACATAAGCATGATGGCCTGAGTTTGAGTCCCAAGACCCACATAAAAACCTGTGGCCACATAAGCCTGCAACCCCAGTCCTGCAGAGATAGAGACAGGAGAATCACTGGGGGATGCCAGTCAGTCAGCCTGACTAAAAATGGCAGGTCAGGGTTCAGAGGAGACCTTGTCATGAGGACATAACATGGAAGATTGATAGAAGAGAACACTCAACATTCTTCTCTGTCTTTTGCATACATGCACATGGGACATGTGCACATCTGTATAGATGTGAAGAAACTATACATATATACAACACACCCACAAAATATCAGCAAATAAAAATGTGAATTTCTTTGTTGTTTTCATAAGAACTCTTTAAAGCTGAAAAAGTGCAGAAGAAAGCTAGAGAATTTGCCTGAATGTTACAAAACTCTTTTTGATAATTGTTCAAACAAGAAAAAAGTTAAATTGTTTATGCACTTGTGATCATATTTGAAGGAACCTTTTGAATATCCTAAGGCCTTACCTAGGTGGGCAACAGTAGAGAGCAGAGCACATCATGTGTGCTCAAGAGCAGGGCCATGAGAAAGGATTGTGATGGATTTAGTTTTAAATATTCAGTGTTGTGAAGCTTATCCAGGTCAATAAGTGAAGATGTTGATTTCTTATTTCTGTGACAAATTATCTCAGATAATCAGCTTAAAATAAACAAGGGTTGTCTTTGGCTCAGAGCATTCATTACATTTGTGCCTATGGCAAGGTGGCACATGGTGGGGAGCATAGGGTGGCAAGGAAGCAGAAAGAAGAGGGAACTCACTCTCATCAAAGGCATTTCCCATTGATCTCACATCCTTCCTCCACCTCTCAGTATCACATGGGTGTTTGGAGGACATTTCAGATTTGAACTATATAACAATATGTAAGTAAGCAGAAACAGGATACTGATAAGGGACAGACACGAAAGAAGGGTAGTAGATAAAATGGTTGTTAAATCAGACTAAGAGGGTATAAAAGGAAGTGCCTGTATCTACAAATGTCACATGACAAATCATATGCTTTCTTACTGTTCCTATGTCAAATCCAGAACTTTTTAGAAAAATCAACTGAAAGAGAAACTCGCCAAGAATATGCTTTGGCTATGATTCAGTGCAAAGTTCTGAAACAGTTGGAGAACTTGGAACAGCAGAAGTATGATGATGAAGATATCAGTGAAGATATCAAGTTTCTTTTGGAAAAACTTGGTGAGAGTGTCCAAGACCTTAGGTATGCTTTGTTTGACCTCATACTTTTGTACTTGGAGGATTCTGCTTCAGCCTCCTAAGTAGCTTGGTCTTTAGGGGCACACAGTGGCTAACTAGCTTTTAAGCTATGAAAAGCAAGAAATTTCATTAAAATATGCTATAGCTTCTGCGATGTCATCATTCTTACCTGGCAACAGCTGGTTGGGGGAAGAGTCCCATCATTTTCTTTACATAGAGTGATGGGTGTTGCTTGCTTTTCTCTGTGTTCTTAAAAGGTGTTTGTTAGTTCACTTGTTCTAACTGGCCCTACGTTAAGAGCGAGTAAGTACTTAAACGGAACAGTCTAGTCAATTTATCCAGTATATCCAGGTTATATTGAATTACCAGCCAATATTTCCTGGTTATATCTCTTAAAATTTTACTTGAATGAAAGTCTAGCATGTTATGACATTGTTTTGAGGCTAACCACATTAAATAATTTAATATAAATAGCTTTGAATAACCATGTAACTGCATAATATATTTCAAATTATAGTGCATTGCATTTTTTTACATGTAGATGTTTTTGGTTTTAATTATTATGTAAGGGATTATTTCAACAAATAAATTACTTGTGCTGATATTTGTGGTTTTGTTTTCATGATATATTATCAGGGAAGTTTTATAGCATTGATAGTATAGTTTTAGATTGTGTTTTTTTTGGGTGTTTTTTAAAAATGCACTCTGGTTTTACATATTTTCATATTAATATATCTAGTGATATGGCAAATATTTCACTGTGTCAAGTGCTATGGTAGAAATTCTGAGGTTTTTTTTCACCTATACCTGTTCATGTATTTATTGGAATAAGAATTTGGAGAGCAGGTAATCATTTTAATATTTCATGCCAAGTATTTTGTCAAGTGTTTGACCTTAGTACATTAAATAAAATTTTCTGTACATTTTAAAGGTTATTTAAACTGCTTAAACTTGTAGTGGTAGCTAATATATAAAGGATAGTCAGTCTTTGTAATTAAATCATTAGGGAAGACAATTTATTTTAATTTTGGAGTAACTCAGATTTTTACAAACTTGGAATTCTTTTAAACATTTTATAGCTCATTTGATGAATACAGTTCAGAACTTAAATCTGGAAGGTTGGAGTGGAGTCCTGTGCACAAGTCTGAGAAATTTTGGAGAGAGAATGCTGTGAGGTTAAATGAGAAGAATTATGAACTCTTGAAGTAAGTTTTGATTTCACCTTGCATTCTTTCATACCTGTTATTCTAAATCTTCACCAACATTTGGTTTTGTTACACTTTACTCTGTATTCTGACTTGTTTTTGTTCCATGTTGTCTTTATGAGTTTATGCTTTCAAATCATTTTATTGTCACTTAAATGAGGTGTTTACAAGGAGCATAAGAACATTTTCAGACAGATCCATCTCTGTTATTTAGACTTTGTCTTCTCTTTATTACTTAAAAATGATTCATTGTGATTATTTAAACAAAATGTGTTCAACCAAATTGAGTGTTTGGCAGATGTTGACAGTACTGATAGAAATAGAAGTGAGAGAGAATGGATTATCTTTTCTGTATTGCCTTTCCCACTTTGAGTTTTGATAAAAGAAGAGCTTAGAAAAGTGCCTTTAAAGTGTACTCTGGGAAAGTTGAATATAATGCAGTGGTACTTTCTACAAATATGTACAAAGCATTGCATGCTTCTTTAAAATGGTACACCAAATGGCCTTTCGAAGTGCACATTTGGTTTTTTGAAGTAAGGTCTCACTCCAGCCCAAGTAGACCTGGAACTCACTCTGTAGCCCCAAGGCTGGCCTCCAACTCATGATGATCCTCCTACCACAGCCTCCTGAGTGCTGGAACTAAAGATATGCACCACCATACCTGGCTTGAAATGAACATTCTGTTTGGTAGAAAACTAGTCCTGAAATTTTTTCAGTGGCAAAGCTACAAAGTCAAGGTCCCTAACATATTAAGGGAGCTCTTCAGGGTGCTGAGGGGTGACAGTGTAGAGCGGTATCTGTCCACTCACTGCTGACTTGGAATGTTCAGAATACAAATACTTGGAAATGGTATATATTGTTTCATCTTACAGATTTTCATGTGCTTGCATTGAAGGAATTGCCATCAGGGTGTGGTTAGATAGTAGATGTGAAGAGGCATTAGATAATTCAGGTTTTAGTTTCAGCATTTGGTTTGCCTTTAGGCACATCATCTCAATTCTAGGTCTCAATCATTAGTGGGTTGTTGTGGAGGATATTTACGTGTTTTACAAGTATATATGTATGTCAAATCATCATTCTTTTATCCCTGTAGTTTGGAAATCTAGAGTTCCCTGTAAATCCAGAAAAAAAACCATGTTATTATTTCAGAAAGAAATGATTCTTTGATTGACAAAGATTCTTTCTCAGTTCTTCTTGTTTATAGATTGCATGTGGTAGACAAGTTAAGATGGTGGCAGGAAAAGGTTTGCAGAGAAACTTTAATCTTCAGTACTAAAAGTTGTCAAATGTGCTGTAGAAATGAATGTAAGCAAGTTTTATAGATTCATACAATTTTTCTTGTTTTGTTTTCCATCTTTGTGCACATCCCAGGCATCTTACTCTGTTTCCTAGTGCTAGGTTTACAGGCATTTGGTACCATACCCAGTTTAGATTTATACACATTTTTAATAAAGTAAAGATAAAGCTTTATTATTGTTAAGTATTTACTTTAATGTAAATAATATAAGCAAAGGTAGTTGTGTCTTTGTTAAGGTTTTTCAGAAGCAAGACTTATATAAATTAATTTTTTTAATTGAGAACTTTATGGTATGAATATATTGCCTAATGGTCATATTCCCATTGGGATGTACTCTTATGTTCCTTCTCCTCCACCTCTGTTTTACTGAGGGCCTTCCTCAGCGGGATTATAGGTATTCACTATACCTATAATCATAAATACAAAGAGAAGTGAAGTAGGAAAAGAGAATGGTGGAGTCTCTGTCTTAGTGGGTTTCTTAAACAAACTGGGACACTTAAGCTGAGAACTGAAGAAATTATGTTTTTGCATTGTTCTCCTGGGTTCAGTTTGTTACTCTGTTAAAGTTTTTAATCTGTTTCTAAGTAAGCAGATGTTGCTGGCCTACTACAAGAAGATTGTTTTTATTTGTTACTCTGTTACTTAGGTATTAATAAAATACTCATTCTGATTGGCCATCATAGTTATCCTTTCCTTATAAATTGACTTAAGTTTTCCATTAATTTTAGGGCCTTTGTGCAGTTTAAGTGACATCATTTGTTTAAACACTCAAAGAATAACGTGTAAGGACTATCAGATCAGTTCCTTAAATTAGTTCCTTGAATCAGCTTAGATTCATAGAAATGTCCTCTCTTTTTACTCCTAAGAACATGTATGTCCCCTAGTTGGATACAACCTCTCTCTTGTGATCATTGAAGACAGAGGTGTAAATGTGGCAGAGGGAAGCTTTTAAGTATACATCAGCTCCTAATCTAAATTCTGCTCTGTATGGTTGTACTGGGAAAAGAATTAGAAGGGCTTTGGGATGTTTGAGTTGGGCTGCTGTCTCTAAATTATATTTACTTTCCATCATGGATTTAATCCCATTTATAAAGTATATTTTCTAAGTTGGAGAAATGACTCAGCAGTTAAGGTACTTGCCTAGATTCAATTCCCCAGTATCCACATAAAGTATATTTTCTAGTATCTTTTTAGAGTTGGTCAAAGCAGGGAGATGTATGCATTTAATACTGTCTACCATCTTGATCTTAGGGTGCTGAAAAGAAGTAGTCCCATTACTGGTAGCGTTCCCTGTAGTTTATACATAATTTACCAAATATAATTAGCAAAATCTACTGTTAATCTTACATTAAACTAAATAACATATATTCACATTCAAGTTTTTCTTGAGAGAGGGGAAGAGAGATTCCTGTTATTTTGTGAATTGTGATGTAAACGGTTATGAACCTTTCAGTAACCTATTATATAATAAAGGTTTAAAAACTAACATATGCTAACTGAAAAACCTAACATATGCTAACTAACTAAAAAACTAACATATGCTAACATATGCATAATTCTTAGAAAAATGATTATAAACATTTATTTTGAGGAACTGTCTGTATATACCTATGCTATATTGTGCTTTATAGAAAATTTAGAGCTTGATGATGTCACTACTTTAATTTATTTCAGAATCTTGACCAAGCTACTGGAGGTGTCAGATGATCCACAAGTCTTAGCTGTTGCTGCTCATGATGTTGGAGAATATGTGCGGCATTATCCGCGGGGCAAACGGTAAAGGACAAACTATTATTTTCATTTCGATTTCTTGAAATTGTCAACATAGAATCCAAAGTAACATTCTTATTAAAAACAGTAACTTGGAAGAGAAACTAATAGAATAAATGAAGTTAAGGTAACCATATAATGAATATTATGATATCTCAAAAATTAGTAGCTAAATTGCTACACTTGCATTAAATTTTTTGTGTGGTAGTCTAAAGAGATCACATTAAAAATTTCACATTAAATTTTTTGATGTATAATTTAATGGTCATTTGTGAACACTGGTTATTTTCCTGTTACTTATAGAGATGAATTAGACATTAATATTGTAACCTTGGATTCAAAGTGTAAAGTAAAAACAAAGTCTGTAAAGAAAAGTTACAGTAGATATACAATGATATTATTATATGTGTTTCAAAGTATTGAAATATAGGGGCAGGGTAGATGGTCAGTGAGTAGAGTACTTGCTGTACACTGTGAAGATCTGAATGCAGATCTCCTGGCTCTACATAAATGCTGTGTGCTGCAGTGGCATCCCTAATCCAGGTGAATGCTTTAGGCAAGCTGCTTAGCTAGACTAGTCAAATTGGTGAGCTCTGAGTTCAAGTATGAGATCATGTCTCAGTAAATAAGATGCAGAATAATTGAAGAAGACGCCTGAGGTTATTGACCCCTGGCTTGTACACACCATTTATATACACCACACACACACACACACACACACACACACACACACACACACACACACAACATTGTATTGAAATATGGTTACAGGATTAAATGTATGTACATTGATAACAAAATGATGGATACATTTATTTGGAAAAAGTGGAAAATCAAAAGTGCTGTCATATCAAGAGAAAAACATGAATGGGCAAAAGGGCTGCATTATTTATTTGGAAAAGTTTTATTTTCCATGAAATTAAAATAATATTACTTCCCCCTTTTTGTGAGACAGCATTTTGCTATGTATGTAGCTTAGTTTGGCTTTGAACTCATAACCTTTTGCCTTAGTCTTCTGAGTACTGGGATTATAGCCATGTGCCATCATACCTGGCCTAACAATATTCTTTCTAATGAGATCTGTGGCAGGATTAAATGAGTTAATTCAAAGTCTGTGTTTATATTAATGCTAGCTAGGTACACAGTAAACATTCAGTAATGATTAGTTGATTTTATTATTATTAATGGTAGTATTTATTTCACCATATATATATTGCAGAGTGTTATATTTTTCAAATAATAGTGTTTAAATGAATAAATGTCAGGATTATTAGAATGTGCAGTAGAAAAAATTTTTAGAGCTGTGGTTGTAGTTGAAGACTTCAGCATTCTATTATTATTCATGACTTCCCTGTCTTTATTGCATGTGAAATGCTTGAGCATTATAGAATTTAACCATATTGATGTCTAGTCCTTCAATCAGTGAAATTACCCTTTCTTCTAAGTACCTGTGGGATATATTATTATTATTATTATTATTTTCAGAGGGTGGAGTATATATATCTCTATTTTTTAACAAAAACTATCCAGTTCATAGTAGGTCTGGGTGCATGATATGGATGGATGTTGGTAACCCTTACTCCAAAGTTATGACAGTTGCACCTGCAGCAGAATTTACTTATGTTGTGGAATGCCACATGGGTAACACACTGAGTGACACTTTCAGGTGGAGAACTAGGCTTGGAGTAGGTAATATGAAACTGTCCCACAGGCTCAGATAATTTAAGCATAGGTAATTCAGGTCCTTTGGTGTGAGAGACTTTTGTTCTTGCATATCTTCTGAGTTGGAAAAATGACCACTGACATCTCAGACTTGATATGATTAAATTTGTAAGGTGCAACATGGCACCTGCAGGTTAGTTTTAAAACTTGTCTTAAAGAGAAACGAGAAGAAACATTAGGTAAGTGTCAGTTGGGAAACTAATCAGAATATCGGCACATGCTTTAGGGAAAATGAACAATTTAGTATACTCAAGGAATCACTGAAGGTTTGAGTTACAGGAAGAACCTCTGATCCAGTAGTACAGACACTTGTTGTTTGTCATGCACAGAACTTTATTCTCAGTGCACTTCAGAAAACAGATGCAACAGTATAGACAACTGGACTTTTAGGGGAAAAATAACAATGTTTAAGTCGAGGTCCATTCCAAGTTTTAAAGAAATCAAAAAGTCTTACACCATTTCTTAGTTACTTCATTACTTATAGTACCAACACATTTTGAAAGTAACAAAAATATGCAATAGAAATAGCATCGGCAATAATAGAAATGCTTATAAAATGGTGAATTAATCTGATGTGCTTTATACACTGAGCAAAGTAAGATCCCAACCATTATTTGGTATGAACACACATGAAATCTAGCAATAAAGGTATTAGCAGTGATTTTCTATCATTTGTAGATTACAGTGGATTTCTGGTGGGTTTTTTTTTTTTGCCTTGTATTTCGTTTTCTCTTTTTAAAATATTTTTACTTATTTATTTGAGTGGGAAGACAAAGAGAAAGAGAGAGAGAGAAATAAAGAGAGAATGAGTGAGGATGGGTATACCAGGGCCTCCTGCCACTGGAAACAAACTCTAGACACATGAACCTCTTTATGCATCTGGCTTTACTTGGGCACTGGGGAATCAAATTCTGGCCATCAGGCTTTGCAAGCAAACACATTTAACGATTGTTGTGGTCATCTTCTTAGTTGCTGCGCAGAAAGAACCAAGCAAAAGCGGCTTGTGGAGAAAAGGGTTTATTTGGCTTACGGACTCAAGGGGAAACTTCATCCTGGCAGGGAAAACGATGGCATGAGCAGTGGGGTGGACATCACCTCCGCTACAGCACTGGAAACAGCAGTAGGAAGGTGTGCCAAATACTGGCAAGGGGGAGCTGGCTTATAACCCCCTTAAGCCCGCCCCAACAACACAGCTCTAGTGAGGTTCTAATTCCTGAATTGCCATCAGCTGAGGATCAATCTATCAGAACACATTCATTTGTTTGTGGGGGACACCTGGATCAAACCATGACAGTCCGCCCCTGGCCCCCACAAACTAATAATCATACATGATATAAATACAATGTGTTCAACTCAACTCTTAAGTCCCCGCAGCTTTTAACTGAGCCTTAATACCAAAAATAAACCTGTAATGGCACAGAACATTTACAATGCAAAACATGAGGCACAGCAAAAACAGATTGACCAATACAAGATTTAAAACAAACAGGGCACCATCAATCTCTAACTCCAAGTTCAATGATTCTAACCAATAACACAAGTCTCTTGGAGATTCAATTCTGCCCCTCCAGCTCGGCTACTCACAGTCCGGGAAAACTTCATCCAGTGCTGGCAGCTCGCCTTGGTACCCATCCATAGTCCTGGAATTCATTGGGTCTCCATTGCAATCCACAGTTCATCCTCATGGCTTCATCGGGCTCCATGCAGGCAACGTTGCACACCTGCTTCACATGCCGATGGCCATTTTTCAAAAACAAAACTGTGTTGCAAATCCAATGACCCTCTCTTTCTAACCAATCTCCATTCCACAGAATCAGGTGGGCTACAAATTTGTTAATCCAGGGGGGAATCAAAGCATTCAGGCCCCTTAATTCAGAGAGTCTGCATTCTTCCTTTTGTTCCATTTCAGACCAGCTGGCTGAATCTCATTGGTTGTCATCTCTCGAACAATTGCAGGTGAATGGGCAGCAGTTTCTACCCAAAGATCTTTCTTTCTGTGCCATCTCCATCTGCTCACACCAGTCTATCTTTACGTCAAGCAACCCTGCACAGGTTCCCAGGACACAGGCAGGCAGAATGCAGCAAGCCTCTCACACCAACTGCTTCTAGACCAGTCCCAGCAGAGCTGTTTTTCACCCTCGTAAGCCAAACCTCACAGTCCATAGTTCTTACTGCATTCAGGTCTTTTAACTCTGACCAGAATGATCCATGAAGCTATACTCACAGCACTGCAAGGTACCTCTTAGGTCGAGGTTTCCAATCTGTTCACATTCCTCCTGCAAATCAATTCCAAAATGCCAAAGCCACAAAATCAGGGTTCTAACAGCAACAGACCCCACATCCTGGTACCAAAACTATATCCCTATTGAATACAGCTTTTTGCCAGCTACTGTTGAGGGGACCTGGGTAGAGCCTTGCATACTTAACCTATATAACTCAGATTCCATAGTTAACAAAGTATGAAGAATATATGTAGCCACACTCACTAAGCAGAGACTGGACATTGAAGAACACCAGCAATAGCACCTTGGCTTTGCTCAAAAAAGTGATGGCTTCCACTTTGGTGGGAACTTCATCTCCATTTTGCCACCCCAAGTAAAGCTCCTAGCTCACTGGAGCCCTGTCCCATAGAAGTTGCTGTAAATGTCTGGATTTGGGTCAGTGATGGTTCAACCAAGCTCAAGCTAGAAGCTGCCCACTGAGCTCCCCAGCTGTTTTGTTTCAGCAGAACCTGTGCAGAGGAGACTTGGACATGGTCTGCTCCACGATGGGCATACTTAAGGCCATTCTCCTAGATCTGGCCATGATCTCTTTGATGATATATTATAGTGCTTTACTAACTTCTGGGCTGTTGCCAGTGACCCAACTCCAAGATGTGCTATTTGGAAAACTATACTAGCAGGTTAAACATACCTTTTTTATGCCAGTTTGAAAAAAAAAATCACAGAGCCACACTGCAAAAATTGCCAGCTTTGCTGTCTGGTCCAGGACACCCTGGAGTCTTCAACACCACTGTGATCATCCAAGCAGCAGAGATGGGCTTAATGTGGATCATCATAGCAACTCTGTGATGGAGGTGTCCTTATTTGGCATTTATTAATAAAGTGACTTAATGAACATGATATATCGGATTTGTAGCTGAGCTGACATAGCAATGCATCAAAGCACAGTGCCTGGCACATAATAAGCTCAATTAATGTTTGATTATTGTTATAGTCTTTCCCCCTATAATTCAGTACATTTAAAAATTCTTAAAATATGAGAAGTTGTTAAAGAATAGCCTATCTAATATTGTGAATACATATGGTATTCAATACGGATTTTAATTTAAGCATTCTAGATGTACTGGCTGTAAATTAATAGTTAGCTACATAGAAGACTATAATGTGGAATGCCATAGTCTATGATATATACAGGTAAATGATATTTTCCCAGATTCAGAAATGAGAGTATCCATTGTAATTAACATTAGGAACATAAAGAAAATACTTGATTTCTTAAAAATACATGATTCTGAGGTCTGGAGAGATGGCTCAGTGGTTAAGATGCTTGTCTGCAAAGCCTAATGATCTGAGTTTGATTCCCCAGTACCCATGTAAAGTCAGATGCACAAAGTGGTGCATGCACCTGGAGTTCCTTTGCAGCAGTCAGAGGCCCTGGCACACCCATTCTCTCTTTCTTTGCTGGTTGTGGTGGTGCATGCCTTTGATCCGAGCACTAGCACTGAGGTAGGAGGGTCTCTGTGAGTTTGAGGCCAGCCCAAGACTAAATAGTGAATTCCAGGTCAGCCTGGGCTGGAGTGAGACCAATGATGATGATGATGATGATGATGATAATTCAGACAAGATGATGTAAGATGTTGGTTTACGTTACTTAATAGTACCTTTTCCTTTGAAATCCTTTGGGTGTTTGTACTGCACTGTGACCACCATCAGCTTGAAAGTAATTACACCATCTTCAGCATGTCTCTTCTGGTCTGCAGGGTCATTGAGCAGCTTGGAGGAAAGCAGCTGGTAATGAATCACATGCACCATGAAGACCAGCAGGTCCGCTACAACGCTCTGTTGGCTGTGCAGAAGCTCATGGTGCACAACTGGTATGTTTCAACTTCTCCACACCTTGCACACTGCTCTCTTGCCCTCCCTCTAAGTGTTCTTATGGAAATGCTATGAATGGTTATTTTTCAAAACAGCGATTTTAGATAAAAGTCTAGAAAGATATTTTGTTGACTTAAGAGCAAGGACATGATGATTTTTTAAGAGATGAAATGTTTTAATGGTCTTAAGAAAGGTGGAAAGTATTAATATCAGGAATTACTCCAGAAGTAATTGAAAGGGTTTTTGTGACAAGTGAATTGAAGGTTTCTTGGAGTTGAACTACAGGTGGACTACTAATTCCTGAAAGTTTTCAAGATTTCCTATTTGGCATAATGTTAACCTGACTTGATTTTACCAGTTCACATGAAAACACTAAAAAGTGATTAATTCACATTTTATTTGACATTTCATTCATTAGATAGCCTTTTGCTTTTGAAGTAGCCCAAATTCTATTTTTTTCTTGTCTCTTTGACAAAACAGGGTATTGATCTTTTTCATCCATCTTAAGGCTGCTGGATTGCTTCGATATAATGGTGAGCCCTTTGTGTACCAGATAGAACAAATGAGGATCCTTTTTTTTTGGTATGCTGCTTTTAGCTGTGGGTTGGCTATTCAACACTCAAAACAGTTCCAGATATTCTCTCTTCCTCACCATACTGAAGGGTACTTTAGTTGTGGACTACTTTCGTTTAGGTACAGGGAACAAATATATATTGCCTATATCTCACAGAAATACTACCAGCATTTCTAAAGGAGAAAAAATAATGGTGCACTGGAAGGGGCACATTTGATGATGCCATCAAATACAGTGCAGTAGAATATGTAGGCTTGCTACTGTGACCTCACATAAGCAGTTTTATGGTCCTGCCACTAAGTAGTTATAACATGATGTTTATGTCCTCTTATAACAGTGACTTTTCTAGCACTTTCAGTGACTCTGTGATGTTGAGTACTGGAATTAAAACAGGAGGGAACAGAATGTGATTTTATAGAGGACATGTAGAGAAGGGCTGTCTGAGTAGGCCAAAATTCTTATAAGATGATAGTGATAAGGAACCAGCCAGTCAGCTCAGTTTGGGGGGCTAATTAGCATTTCAGGTAGAAGAAATAAGAGGGAAAGCAAGGGAACGATAATTTTGTTTTGTTGAAAGTATGGAGACATTTGATTATGATACTTGTGGATGGTACTGGCATGTAATGGAGACCAGGGGTCTGATAAACATTCTATAGTGTACAAGCATTCTCCACAAGAAAGAACTCTCTGGCCTTGTATGTCTATGGAGACTGAGAAACTAACTTGGAATAGTGAAACACTAGTATGGAAAACTACATTTAGGAGAGGGAGGCAGGAATATGATTATAGAGGGTCTTGTAAAACATTGTTTGAGATTTAGGAGATTAATTGAAAGCTACTGAAAGTTGTTTGTTTCTTTTTCTTTTAATGGAGTAATGGCAAGATTTCACATTGGCTTATTTGTGGAGAATGGATCACGGGCTAGTCTTAAAACAACATGACTGTTTTAATTGGTTCTTGTAGTCAGCTTTACGTAGCTGGGATGACCATTCAAACCAGGCACAGTTTAGAGGAGGAAGGGATTTATTTCAAGCTTACAGATCCAGGGGAAGTTCCATAATGGCAGAAAAAGCTGCTTGCATACATCCAAGCATCACTAGCATGTGAAAACCCAAAGCAACAAGCACTGCAGGGACCCCAAAGCTCTCACTCCTCTCTTCCACTTTAGGGCTGGAAAACATTTGCCTCCAAACATACTTAAGGGCCGGATCCCTGAATCCACCCCAAGTGGCATTTCCTGCCAGGTGGATGGAGATACGCTTTAATAAAACACCTGAGTCCATGAGGGACATTCATTCAAATCTCCACAGTTCTCATGGCAGCCTTAGGTTGACAGTAAAAAGAACTTGGGGGTAGTTTCCAGAGCTGGTGGTGCTAGTGTCACTTGATCAGCTGATGTGTTTCTACGTTTGCCTGTCTTTGGTACAAGAAGAATGGGATCAAAGCAGATGGAACTCCATATATGGCTTTTGATCAATTTAACAGGAGGATAAAACTTCAGTGTCACTAAAAAATAGAGTTTGCCACTGAGATTCTTGCCTTGTTTCACTTTATCTTGAGTTTCAATATAACTAACTTCAAAATTTAGTATCTTATTGTTTGTATCTGTTTTATGGAATTAGTTTGAAGAATGTTGACATTTAATAGAGTTGGAGGCTGTTGTGACTAGTGAGCTTATATTTCTTAGAATTGTTCTATGAAAGTAACAGTTTAATTTTCCATTTTTGTTGAAATTGTGGATGCTGAGATAGAATTCTTGCTTCAGTAATTAAAAAATACTCTCTTTTTAGTTTCTGTCTCTTAAAGAGTTTATATCAGACTAAGTGGTTATTTTGAGGGGGAGGAAATCTGTCTGCTTGAATGTTCACTCCTGAGGTGAAAGAAGAGATCCATATGTACTAAAATGCTGATTTTTTTCCTTTGCTAGCAAAAAATTATTTTTGTTGGGAACTTTTGTTGTTAAATGATTGTGTATTGAAGATGAATTGAAATTTGGATGTTTTCCCTTGAACTTAAGAACCTAAGTCTCATAGTGTATTTCCATGCCTAGTTATGTGTCTCTACTGACAGAAACTGATTTATTTACTCTTTATCATTGACTGGGTGATGACAGTGTCCTTTTTCCTTCCTCCTATTATAACTTGGAAGTTTTCAGTCTAAGAAAGCTTTGCATTGAATGGAGGAGCTTAGTATATTTTCTTACACTTTCTGTATAAGTTTAGAATTGAATTGTGACTTTTACATTTTTATGGTTCTTTGTTTCAGAGAATGAAAGTTTAGTAATAGCAATTTATTTTTGTGCTAGATTAATATAAGACTAAGTAGAATGTCACATGGAAAGGTAAGTCTTCTGCAAAGTATTTTGGGCCCATGGCTTTATTCAGTATCTTTCTATAGCCTAGTTATTGTAGCTAGAATGTCAGCATTCTTCAAACTAATTCCATAAAAGAGATATAATGTTAGTAAAAACTGTCTAATTATCTATGATGTGGATTTGTGTGTGTGGTGGGGCTGCTGTTTGTTTTTTGTTGTTTTTGAGACAAGGTCTCATCCTGTAGTCCATGCTGGCCTAGAACTCACTATGTATGTAACTACACTGATTGGACTTGAACTCATGGCAGTCTTCCTGCTTCAACTTCCAAGTGTTGGGATTGCAGGTGTTAGCCATCCTGCCTGGTGATTTTTTAAAAAAAATATTTTATTTATTCATTTTCAAGGAGAGAGAGAGAGATAGATAGAGATAGAGATAGAGATAGAGATAGAGATAGAGAGAGAGAGAGAGTGAAAGTATTCCAGGGCCACCACCTTGTGTGTCTGGTTTACGTGGGTCCTGGGGAATTGAACCCAGGGCCTTGGGTACTGGAGGCAAGTGCCTTCACCGCTGAGCCATCTCTCCAGCACTGGTGATCTTTTTTGATTGGTGGTATTATTGTTGTTTTAACCTAAAACATGCTCTGGCCGTTCTAAATATATTTATTGATTACATATTATGAAATCCTCTGAAAATTGTTTACTATTACATCAGGTAAAAACTCGAAAATGTAGTTGGCCTTTTAGCATTTTGTAGTGATTTAAATTACAATGGCTATATATATACATATATATATGTGTGTGTATGTGTACCATATATATTTAAATTAAAATTACTATATGTATATTTACCATATATATTTACCATATATATTTAATTTAATTATATATGGTATTCTAAGTAAAAATAATTTTCAAATAATTAAATATGACTGTGGGTAAAATAATTAAATATTACTGTGGATGCCTGACATCCCTGGGCATGTTCTAAAGCCCTGTTAACTGAAGGCTGTGCCTTGAGATTGCTGGCACAGCTTGGTTGGCTTTCATTTTTATAGTCTGCATGAGAGGTAGGCCTCTTTTTTTTTTTTGTTTTTTTTTTGGTTTTTTGAGGTAGGGTCTCGCTCTAGTCCAGGCTGACCTGGAATTCACTCTGTAGTCTCAGGGTGGCCTTGAACTCATGGCGATCATCTTACCTCTGCCTCCCGAGTGCTGGGATTAAAGGCGTGCGCCACCATGCCCAGCCGAGGTAGGCTTCTGATATTGCACTTTTCCTAAAGTTTTCATGTGCTGCACTAAATTAGTTAACTCTTTTCTATAAGAAATTAAAAATTTAAGTATAGCTCTAAAATTACATTTAAAGTAGTATATATTGCATACTTATGAAGTCATGAAAAAGCCATTATCTTTTTATTCTAAGAAGTTAAAATTTAAATTTCTCAATAATGTAGATTTAGATTTGAGTTTATATAATAGAGTTATATACCATATGAAAATACTGTTTTGCACAGTTGTTGATTTCACAAGTATTTCCTTGAATATGTTTTTTTGAGTATAACCATTGTTTCTGCCCTTGGACATCTGTATTGACATAAAATAATGAATTACAGAGATCCTGAGTGTGTGTGGAGAGTGTGGAAGGTCAGGGTTGTCATTGAGTTTTGGGAGAAAGGAGAAGTTGGTACACACTGGGACCCTTAGCTCAGGAGACTTGGAGCAGACAGTCTTCCTTTATAGGCCACCCTCCAAATGACACCTGTCACATTTTTCCTTCCCCTCCATGGCATTGTTGGCACATCCTTTGTTGTTTTCAGCAGTGCTGGGTTAGTCATAAATTTGGCAAAATCTATAATTAATGTCACTTAGTCTAGAGAACTTGAGCTTATACTTCCATTCATACTTTTCCAATTTAACACCGTAAATCATCATCATTTTTCTCCTACAGAATGATTTTAAGTGTAATCAGCCTCTAACTCTGAAGCAGCCGTATGTGCATATGGACAGCTCAGGACTCCAGGAAAGAAACACTGAATTTTGTAGGTAGAGGATCTCCTATAGAATTTTCGGTTTGTGTTTCTAGATTCTTCTTTCAACCTTTCCTTGAGTAGAATAAATTATGTGTTACCTTCCTTAGTCTTTTATATACATAGGAAAATAATATTAATAGAGAAATTCATCAAATCAAGGGCATGGAAGATGCTGCTTTGTTCTCTCATATTATGTTGGCTTAGGTTATTCTTTTTTTTTTTTTTTAATATTTTATTTATTCATTTTCAAGCAGAGAGAGAGAGAGAGAGAGAGAGAGAGAGAGAGAGAGAGAGAGAGAGAGAGTGCACCAGGGCCACCACCTGGTGAGTCTGGCTTATGTGGGTCCTGGGGAATTGAACCCAGGGCCTTGGCACTGGAGGCAAGTACCTTAACCACTGAGCCATCTCTCCAGCCCAGGTTATTCTTTTAAAATTGTTATTTATAGCTGGGTATGGTGGTGAACACCTTTAATCCCAGTACTCCAGAGGCAGAGGTAGGAGGATCATCATGAGTTTAGGCTACCCTGAGACTACATAGTGAATTCCAGGTCAGCCTGGACTAGAGTGAGACCTTACCTCAAATCCCCTCCCCCTAAAAGGTTATTTATTAACTTGGAAAAAAAGTCCCTTAAATATTTAAACAATCTTCATGCTATAAGAAGATCCTATGTGATATTAATAAACATTGTAACAATTCTAGATTTAACATTTTAAGATTAACTTTAGAAAATTATGGTCTCTGTGAGTGCCTATTTCCATATTATTCTTATGACATTTTTCAGTGAAGAAACATTTGAAACAGATTTATCTGTTCTGTGTATTACAAATATACCTATATTTATAATAAATATTAGGATTGAGAGTATACTTATATAGTAAAGCACTTGCCCAGCATGCACAAGGCCCTGAGACTGATAACCAGCACTGCTAAGTAAATAGTCAATCACAGGTGACCAGGATATTTTTTTTTTTTTGAGGTAGGGTCTCACTCTAGCACAGGCTGACCTGGAACTCACTATGTAGTTTCAGGGAGGCCTTGAATTCATGGCAGTCCTCCTATCTCTGCCTCCCCAGTGCTGGGATTAAAGGCATGCCAGGAATTCTTTAGAGCTATTGTCTTTACCAGTTTGTAGTCAGTTGCTATAAAATTACTTCTGCTTTGCTTGTCAAAGATATTTCTCTTTCTTGAAAAATAAATTATTTGTTTATTTATTTGCAAGAAGGAGAGAGAAAGAGAGAAAGAGAAAGAGAAAGAGAGAATGAGCACACCAGGGCTTCCTGCACAGCAAATGAACTCCAAACACATGTGCTACTTTGTTCATCTGACTTTATGTGGATAATGGGGAATCAAAGCTAGCTACTAAGCAATCTGTCCAGCTCAGAAATATTTCTGCAAGATGTATCATATATTTTTCTAGACACTATGGTACTGCTGATTACAATTGATTTGGTAATGCCAGCATAACATAAATTGATTGTTGTAAAATATTAGTTTCCAAAATGGAAAAGGTAAACAATGAACATTTTGACATTAAAAAATAAAATCTGAAGGATTATGGAGCATTTTTTAAGTAAACATGAAGCCAAATATAGATTTCACACATAGCTCTCATGGCTATGGGTCCCAGATTAGGATCAGCTTCTTAGTCAAATTCTTTTTTTTTTTTAAAATGAATTCTTGATGTGGGTTTTGAAGAATCAGTAAAATATGTTTATGAACAAAAGAAAAGATTTGTCTACTAAGAAGTAGAGAAAAATTATGTGCTTTGCTTTTAAATGCTGTCAGGTCTCTTTCAGTGGGTATCGCAGTTGCAGCTTTGGTTACTTGGCACATTTCATTTCATGGGCCTATTTGAGTGTTTTAAATAAACCTCAACATCAGTAGAGTATGATAAAAATAAACAAGAGTAAACAAACATATTTGTTAACTGAGTTAGGTGTCTGAATTTTATCTTACATGTGGTATCCAGATTTTATATCTCGATATGGATATTTTTTAATTTTATGAACAATAAATAAATTGACAATTTTTTCAATCATTTAAAATCTGAAGAATTGGCTCCAAGCAAATGAAAAGTCTACCACCATCTTAAGAAATGGATCTTTTGATATAAATATTCTCTAATTAATTTTTATTAATTATATTTGAAAGGAGCTATGTAATACTACAGGCATTACTTTTTTCTGTATCTCACATTTCTCCCTATCCTTTATGTGATATAAATTTTATCCTCTGTCTTTATTTATATTAAAAAAATAAATTTTAGTAAGAAAGAGCACAAGGGCAGCAGTTTTCCTGAAATAAGGAATTTGTGTCACTACACTGTATCGAAGTTCTACCTCAGGATATGGGGGTAGTTCAGTTTTAGTGTTTGCCTACCATGAGCAAGTTCTGGGTTCTCTTCCCAGAATTGGAGGAATTAAAAAATAAGGAAATCAAAAGGCTCCTTGGCATTTTTCTGTACTTCTGCTATTAGAGGAGAAGGTTCCATGGGCTGCTGATAAGGGTGTATATTTTGTGGTCTTGGAATGGAATGTTCTGTATATGTCTGTTGGGTCTAGTTGATCCATGGTGTTGTTAAACTCCATTATTTCCTTGGTGACCTTCTATTTGGATGATCTGTCTAGATATAATCATGGTGTATTAAAGTCCCCTACTATAATGGAATTAGAGTATTTCTTTTTTTTTTTTTTTTAGTAAATTTTGCTTTATGAACTATGGTGCACCTGAATTTGGTGCATACATTATTTATGATAGTAATAGCCTCTTGTTGGATTGTTCTCTTGATGAGTAAGAAATGACCTCATTATCCTTTTTTATTAATTTTGGTTTAAAGTCTTTTGTCAGATATTAATGTAGCCACACCCACTTGTTTGTTTTATTTCCATTTGCTTGGAAAATTGTTTTCCATCCTTTCACCCTAAGGAGATTTCTGTCTTTAGAGGTGAAGTGTGTTTCTTGAAGGCAGCAGATGGAAGGGTCTATTTTTCTGATCCACCCTGCTAATCCATGTCTTTTTATAGGAAAGTTAAGTCCATTTATATTCATAGTTATTGCTGTTATATTTGCTTTAAGCCCTACCATGGTGGAGGGTTTATGGGTATTGATGCCTCACCTGTTATTATTAAAATAATGATTTTGATTAACATGCTTGCCCTCTATTAGTCTCCTGAGGTTGATTATTCTGAACACTAAATGAGTTTTGAGGCACCTACTACAAAAAGAAACTTCTCTGACCTAAGCTGCGAGCAGCACTAATCTATAGGTATAAACATTTAGAAGGCAGTTTGATAACCTAGTTAGCATAATGACTTTAGTAGATTTCCTCCTAGGTCCTCTGTCCTCATTAGCCATAGACTCTTGAGCAGTTTTACAGTACTAGACATGAATTCTCTCTCATGGAGTAGGCCTCAAATTCAATCAGAAACCCTTTGATTACCCCTACAATAGCCATGATACTGTTGCTCCTATGGACACATCTTGTCAGACTGGTCAGTTGTATAGCATGCAGGGTACACTACTCGGTCAGATCCTAGCAGCATGCCTTGCATTTTTTGGCACTAATGAAGGCTTGTCTGCAAGGAGAAGGTTCCGAATTTTGACGTGTGTGTGTGTGTCCTGTAGCAACTGAAGCATGTGACCAAGTCTTCATAGTCAAGGCATGAATGAAAGAGGATGAGATCAGAAGGGTTTGGGTACTGGCACTCTGTATCAGTTATTTGTGGGAAGCCACAGGAGTGTCATCACAGCAAAACTTGGAGATTGGAAGCAGCTGAATTCAGCCAGAAGGCCACTTTAGAAGTCGTAGACATTGTCTTAGAGTGTCAGAAAGATGTAGCAAATCATTGTTACTCATTTTTATTTCTTTTAGGATCTTTAAAATTTTATTTAACATTTTTCTTTTTCCAGGATTTTTTTTTAATAAAGGATTTATTTTTTTTTCATGGGTCATGAACTCAGTATGTCCAATCCACAGTTCATGCAATAGTTCAAGTTCATGAAAGAGCCAGGATTCTTCAGCCGGCCTGCTCCCCTGTCTTCAAGCTGGTGCTTGCATCCTCTTTGTTGTGATGTCTCGGGAAGTGTGAAAGAGAAGTTTTCTTATGAGACCTTGTCTTTTTAGTATTTAGTTGGAAAGAATTTCAGTTTGTGGAAAGTTGCAGGAATAATTCAGTGAAATAATACACCTTTCAGCTGGATTTACCATTTGTTGACAACTTGCCATGATTTTTGTGAATTGTTATCTCTCTCTCTCTCTGAACTATTTAAGAGAACAAACAGTTCTAGATACTTAGTGAATATTCTCTTATGTGCTGTGGCATGGTATGTGGTAATATATAGGTTTTATTTAAATTTCTTTGTTGCTTACATTGTTAACTTGTTAGCAAATATTTTTGTGCAGTCCAAAATCATAAATGGCTTTTCGCTGCCATCTCTCTTTAATCTTTATTAAGCACAACGGTTCTTTGATGGTTTTTAACATTTTCTCATCCCTTAAAGACTACCGTAGAGCTACTTCGTAGACGATCCCTCACTGCACGTTTCTGATGCCTCCTTTCTAACAGATGCGGGTTATGCATTTTTGGCAAGCACTCACAGGAGGAACATCAAGTCCTTCTCAGTACTTCATGAGGAAGTTCTTGTACTCACTTTACCTGTTATTTGGGCTGTTCACTCTGGGCTGATCACTTGTTAATGGTGAAATTTGTTAGATTTGTCCCCTTATAATGCATTTTTCAGGATGTACTTTGAGACTGTAAATAAGTTTTCCTTTAGTAAGAGCATCTCCATTGGTGCTTGCAAAATGCCTCAGGGTGTTTAGTTTTTATAGTAGTGTCTTTTGAGCCCACAATTTGTATTCATCAGTTCATAGGAAACTTAATTCTAAATGGAGACATTGTGATGTTAGGACTCTTGCGTGGGTTGCATTGGGAGACTGGGGAGGAGGCAAGATTGGCCAGGTACTTGACATTCAGAGCCAGTGAGATTTCTAGTTTCATTTCTCTTTATTGCTAGTGATGCAAGATTGGGGGCTCAGGGGAGCTCCCCAGGCCTGTGAACCCCAACTTTTAGGTTTTTACCCAGTTTGACAGAGAATTGAAAAAATGAATTCCAATAAGAGTAAATTAGGAATTATGAGGTTCCAGGGGAAGGCTATGAAGCCTCAAGCCAGAGGGAATCCCTCTCCTTGCCAGGCTGAAAAGGTGGGAGGGGAAACAAAATCTCCATCACAGATAAATCTCCAGGGGTAAAAAGCATATGGAAAGGCCACATAAAGATAGACGGGTAGACATAGACACACACACGTGAGGGGCAAAACACGAGCGCCCTTACCAAAAAATTTAGAAGAAGCATATGAACACACACATGGAAAGTAAAGGCATGAAAGCCCAAGCCCTTCACATAGAGGAGAGCTAAGATATTGTATTGTCAACGGCTCATAACTCAGAGGAATATCATACTTCTGAGACAAAGTACATGTAGAAATCAGGCAGGAAAATACCCAGGCAAATAAATCTTCCCTCTTCCCAGCTAAGTAAAGCAATGGAAATAAGATAAAATACTTGTTTTATTCACTTCCGGTAGTTATTGCGAAGAAAAATGTGGCTTAATATAGTTCCTAGCACAGTTTGATTTTCTGAAAATGACATCATTGATCACTTCTAGGACATTATAAGCCTATTAGAAAAACTTTTTAAAAAATTTCTACTTTGCAGGCTTTTCAAGAGAAGTTACTATAAGAGATTTTATTTGGAGTAAAACGATTGTTTTCCTATGTGAATACAATTTACTGAAAGTAAATTATATTTAGATTACTGTAGGCATTTGATTTCTTTTATTTTTGTTTGTTTGATTAGTTAGTTTGACTTGGGGTGTTGAAGATCTTTCCCAAAGCTTTGGGTGTGCCACACAGGTACAATGCCACACCACAATAGCCACAGTTCTTTGGTTGCTTTAGTCTTTAGACAAATGAATGGTATATATTATTTGGTAAGGTTCATGCTAGTAAAGTATTTACCAAAATTTTTATTTTGTAAAATTTTGCAGTTGGTGGTGGTAGTTTTGACACAGGGTCTTACTAGGCTTAGGCTGCCCTTGAGCATGTGGCATTGCTCCTGGCTTCAGCCTCAGGAGTGCTAGGATTACAGATGTGAGCCACCACACTTGGCTCATTCATCTGGTTTTGTTCTGCTAACATAAAATAATTTTGTGGATCTATTAGTGTGCATGTATGAACAGGTGTGTGTATACATGCTTGTTTTCTAAAGCAACTTTTATATAAATCTGTATATTTAAACTAAGATCTGAATTTTTTGCTTCTTCTGTATCATCATTAGGAATGGTTTATTTGCAAAAAACAAAGCCCCCTCAAGTTAGCTTAAATGTAAGGAAATGTATTATAAGGATATCTGGTAGCTCAGAGGATTTAATGTTAGGTGAGGTCACACCACCCACTTAATGGAACCAGAAAGTTGGCAGAAAGTGAAGAGGTACTTCACTCTTCCTCTGGGCCATAGGCTTCTCACATTTTTTATCCAGTCTGCTTCTTTCTTGATACACTGACTTCTCTACCGGAGAACTGTTGTGGCTGCTCCAGAGCAGCATGTTGACAGACCCACTGTCTTCATGCTTTTCTAGCTCAGCTTTTCAGTCAGCAGGCTCCCTGCGGTGTGTCCACCCACATACCTGGGTGAGGGAAGCTCCTTTGCTTGCATGCAGAGTATAACATGTAGGGGTCCTTCAGCACTGGTACAGATTATATACACACAATTGAGACTGTGCTCCTGGAGGCCTTCCTTAGCCTCTTTCGACACCTGGACCTTCTTCCTTGTGATCCCATCTTACTGAAATTTATGATACCAAAGATAGACTACTGTAGTATATGCTGAGGAGTGATAGAAAATGCTAGAACTCTTTGTAATTAAATTTTCTATAATTCAACCATTCTGTTTCTATAAGAGTAGGAAACTTTGTACAGTAAAAACATGACACACAATGGTCTTGAATCTCGTGAGATGGGGTGTTTGAGGCAGTTTCATGGTGTCATGGCATACACAGTGTCAAGTGTCGAGAACCCTGGCTGCAGTGAGGATGGGAAATGCAGCATGGACAAGCACTGTCAGAAACACCTCAATTTATTAAGCATTTGACCTAGAATTAATTTTTTGGTGTTTGTGCTTCTGCTATTGTCAAATTTTTCTTATCCTCACATTTGTTTATGTGATACTATATGGGGCCATGACACAAACTTAAGCTAGGTTTTAGACTGTGGTAGACATTTCTGTCTTGAGGGATCTTAGAGACTTGTGAAAGAACTGATGAGCACAAAATTTATACTGCAGCATGTTACGTGCTAGGATAAGACTTTGGGGAAAGAAGACTAAAGTATTCAACTTGGCCTTGGTGAAGTAGAACAGAGTTCCTGGAGGAGGAATGTCTATGCAGAGCCTCATGCAGGGGCTAACCTATGCAGAAGGGAAGAGGTACATAGAAAGCACTTAAGGCTCCCTATAAGTGGGTCTTTATGGTTCCTCACTCCAGTGGAAATTCATATTCAGTATCTGGCTCAGAGTAGATGTTAAAGGGACAAAGCAGGAAGAAATGCCCAATATTGTGTGGTCTAGGGCAGCACTGCCCAGAAGAAATAAAGTGTGAGCCTAGACTAGGCCACACAAGGCTACATTGAAAACAAGTGAAAAGGAACAGTTAGGTTAATTTTATCTAGCCCAATATCTACATTATGTTGTAGAAAGTAATCTGTGTATAAGTCAACTTTTATTGTTGTGACAAAATACATGAGATAAGCAACCAACCTAAAAGAAGAAAAGCTCTCAGTTTCAGAGGCTTTAGTCCATGGCTATTTGGCAGTGCTTGGGCGCTTAGGCCCTTCACATGAAGGAGCACATGGTGAAGGGGCTTACTCACTTCTTGGAGGCCAGGAAGCAAAAGAAGTGAGAGGGGCAGGCTTGGGGGTCCTAGTATTTCCTGCAGGAGCACATCCTCAGTGACCTGACTTCTGCTGGACCTTACCTCCTTCCTAATGATTCCACCACCTCCCAGTAACAGTACAGTCTGGGGCCCAGCTTTCATTTTAGTGCATGAGCCTTTGAGAAACATGTATCTAAACACAGTGCAAAACTTTTTAACAGGATATTTTACATTAATTCTCCAAAACTGTTTATGTGTTTTAGTCTTGGCACAGCTCAGCCTGGCCTTGGTCCATTTCAGTTGCCTTATAGTTGTGACCACTGTGAGGCTTAGGATAGAGTTGTGAAGGCAGGGTAGGAGGAAATGAGGGTGGTGTGGTCAGGACCCTTTGTTTTATCTTTGAGTATCTCATATTCCTGGGAACATTTGGAAGCAATTGGAAGACTTTTAAGTAGGAGAGTACCCTAAAAAGACTCATGCATCTGATTGTCACCCTTTCTGACACATGTGGCAAGACAGGAAGCCAGGAACCTAGGTAGGGGGTTGTTGATAGAATACCTGAAGATGAGGTTATTGTACCCAAACAATAATGGTAATGATAATGGTAATGGTAAAGACAGGAAAGAATAGCAGTTATAGGAGATGGAAGAGAAGCCGGGCGTGGTGGCACACGCCTTTAATCCTAGCACTCAGGAGGCAGAGGTAGGAGGATCACCATGAGTTCAAGGCCACCCTGAGACTACGTAGTGCATTCCGGGTCAGCCTGGACTAGAGCAAGACCCTACCTCGAAAAACCAAAACAGAAAAACAAACAAAAAACAAAAAACAAACCCAAGAGAGATTGATTTGATTGTTGAATGGATCTGTTGATGAATGGCCCAGATCCATAACAGCAGTTAGGGTTCTGACATGGAGCTACATGTGTTAATTACGACTATAGGAATTTAGATAGAGCAATTATTTGAATGGTAGTTAAGATCTCACTTTTTGGGACACATTGCATTTATCTTGCTTCCAAAGAGAAACCCCACTGACAGACAGGTATGGTGTTCAGAAGCAAGATATGAACCAGAGTGATGGATTTAGCGCAGTCAGTAGAATGAGAGGTGAAGTCATGGAAGTGGGTGAGTTTAACTCTATAGGCTTTTTATTTGGGAGATTTTTTTGATAAACTTGAAATTGCTTGCAATGAGGGAAACATGCATGTTTTCATTTTCTGAAGGGTGGGTGGTCTAAAAAAGGTTAAGATCACTGTTAGAAATGAATAGATACTACACAGACAGGGTGGATGAGGAGAGAGACTGGTGGACCCCAGAAAGAATTGAATGGAAATTTGAAAGAAAACCAGGATTAGATGATATTAGAGAAGCAAAATTTATTTCAAGAAGGACTTGTGAGTAGTGAACAGTGTTTAAAAAAAAAGGTGAAAGGACAACCGAGGAAAGGACTGAAAAAGTATACCATGTGAATGCTGGTGGTGATCTAGGCCAGGGCCCTTGTTGAGATTGTAGGGGGTTAAGGAGGTTGATAAAGTTAAGAAAGCCATTGTGGGAATCTTCTAGAGTAGAAACTTCCTTAAGGGATATGAGGGATACCAACACTTGATGGGGGCTTATGGTGGATCATGGATATGTGGTTACTATTTGTTTTAAAATAGATGTTTAGGACAGGAGAGATGGTTCAGAGGTTAGGTGTGCATCCTGCACAAGTGTTAGGGTGCCTGACACTACCCAAGTTCAAATCCCACATAAAATAGCTGGATGTGACCACACACACCTATAACCTCAGTCCCACAGGGGAGCAGAGACTCCTGAGCTAAGGAGCCTTGCAAGCTTAGAATCAGTGAAAAAAGAGATTCTAGCTCCAGAACAAGACCAGATGAAAGAGTGACCAAATGGAACACACATCGTTCCACTCTAGTCACTGTAGCAACAGGCAAGAGACCCCCCACTGCAGGCAAGCATATAGGACACCGCAAGGGCATACACAAGCAACAAACCACAAAGAAAAATAGTCGTATAACTGCTGCCAGAAGGGAGATAAAATACGAGAGATGGAAGATTCAAGGGGTCAGGTAATTGATGGAAAGTCAATAAAAGGTAGGTGAGCTTTTTACCCAGGAAGAGAAAGCAGGCTTGAATTCTTTACTAGACATTTTTTTGCCCAGTAATTTTATAGTTCTAACATCTGTTGTTTAAATGTCCAATTTACACTGAATAAGAGCTTTCTTCAGAGCCAGTCAACTTACTATGTTAAAACCTGTCATTTGGGGATTGGGAATCGGACTAAATGATTCCTCATGAATGTTCAGTGTATTCCTCAGTCTTTTTCAGTTACCATGGGGATGGACTGTGGCAATCCTACTGCAGACTTCAGTATGAAGAGAGTAATAGTAATGAGGCACCAAAGAGGAACTAACCTGAACACATATCTCTTCACATTCATAGATAAGAATTCTGGGGCATAAGGATAGACTGTTGTCCATGTTCTCCCACTTACGGATATTAGATTTGAACCTAAGTCTGTGTAACCCAAAGTCTAGATTTGCTGTTACTTCATCAAGCTCTTCGGCAAGACATGCTGGGGGCCCAACAGGTACATAGTTGCTTGTAATCTCCACATGCATCTCACATTCTCCCTGTGAGGTGTTTTTCAGGCTTTGCTTTCCATGCAGATGGCGAGCTGGAGCTGGCCTGGCTCTCTCTTGCCTCCTCCTCCTTCCTGTTTCCATCCTCCTGTCTGTTGATCATTGTTCCCCTGCCCAAACCTTATTCTTATCTCAGTTGCATCCACCACTCCTGCCGTTTGCAGCATGTTTTTGTCTTATTCTATTATTGCCATTATTATTTGTGTTCCCCTTCCATTTGTTCCTCCCACATCCTGGCTTGTATAGAAGGCTGGCTGTGTGCAAGTCTTGCCCGGCAATCAGAGCTCTTTCCCGAGGCTGAGAACTGATGGGTCAGCCATAGTAGGTTGATTGGCTGGCCTTGTCTTTTTGCCTCATTTGATCATCACCTGCTGCCTCTGGCTCTTTTTTGATGGAAATAGGTGTTTTTCTACCTCCATTTCCTGGAATGACTTTAAGTGTAGGCCTATGATTCTGTTACTGAAAGACCTTTTCTGTGGCAAACAATTGACTTCTAGGGAAATCAGAACTCTGCAAGTCTCCCTTCTGCTTTGTACCGTCCGTGGTTTTTTTTTTTTTTTTTTAATTTAGAGCTAACAACGCTTTTAAATCTATTTTTTTCACAGCTTTCAGGATGGAAAATATAGTAATACAATCCCTATTGTTTGAATTATGAGTACTTTAATCAAGTAAATATTGGTGTTGGCATAGTCTTCAAGGTTTACAGATTAAGTTAATAGTGTTTACTTTTTTGAGTATCCTGTGTTTTTTTAAAATTAAATCACAAGAGTGATTTCTAGCTTATTAAATCACTTTATTATGCCACTTAGCTATGGAGTCAAAAAATTAATTATACAACTTGTATTAAATTAGTAGTTTAAAATCTTTTAAATAAAATGATACTAGACCTTTCTTAATAGTCCAGTCCAGAATTTCTTACAAGAAGTGACACTTATTACAATAGATTCATTCATTAGAAGCACTGGAGATGACATCTGCCACTGAGCTTCATCCTCAGGCCTACAAGTAATTTTACCTTGACAATTAGAAGACCTGTTTGTAATGTTCCCAAGTACCTTGTACCATTTATTGTAATGCACTTTATAGGAAACATCTATCTTCATCTCTTGCACATTTGAAGTCCTGCTTCTTGGGCTTCTCTTATTTGTCTTGTTGTGCTCCATACAGGGGCTATTTGTGGTGATAGAGTATTTTATTTGTTTGTTTCTCTGTTCTTTAGAGAGTCCTGAATTTCCTCCTCCTTGGTGGAAGTGTCTGTTTAAAATCTGTAGCCATGATTTACTATTTTTCATATTTATTGTCAATAATTAGATACATTGTATGAGCAAGTCTTATGGTGGTACCCCCATTTCCCTTCCTGTTCCCACCTTGCTGGGGACCTTCCGACCTGGGCTTGCTGGACCAGTTCATGGGATAGGGGGTTATGGATTGCACAAGAAGTAGCCAGTTTTGTTTTGTTTGTTTTTTTTCTCTCCCCCACCATGGCTCTTACAATCTTGCCATCACCTCCTCTGCTCAGATTCCTGAGTCATGGTGGGTGAGTTTTAGGTCTGCTTTACTGTTGAGATCTTAAGAATCTCTGGATTTCTGCATTAGATTGTGTTGGGTATCCTCAGGGTCTGTCTCCATTATCCTTTCACAGGTTGTCTGATTTGCTGTGGAGGTAGGTCTCTTGCTCATCTCGCCACTTCCTCAAAGGTTTCATTTGGGCTCTATATCAAAAGTTAGGGGTGGTTCATCTTCTGCTGTAAGCTATAACTGCCCCATCTGCAGAATGAGAAAACTGTTCCTTGGCTGCTCTGATAGTTGTGGATTCAATAGAGTCTTCTTATGTAGGCTTGATAATGTGCCAGTGCATACATAACAAGTGTTCATATAGTTGTTCTTGGTTGTATTGATTCTTGATATTAATGCATATTTATTAATTAATGTGCCCTTATGTTCATTCCAAAGGCAACATGTATTTCTTTACATCAGAAAATTTGTTTTTCATGTATGAGACCACTTGGAATTATAATGAAATAGCAGCAGCAGTGAGTCCTTTATGTGATCAGGGAAGGAGCCTTTCTTTGCCCAGTTCCATCGTTTGTGTGCAGAATTACTGTTTGTGTGGGTTCTTGTGCTAGTTGCAATTTGTTTGTGTTGGGGAATGGGTAGCACTCCTACAGTACATGTGCTTCAAAGGTGAAATAGTTTAGTTTCTAGGACTGTTTTAATATGTTTTAAATCTTGCAAATGATTTTATTGACGTTCTAATTTGCCTCATCACCTTGCTTTTGTTTTTTAGGGAATATCTTGGTAAACAGCTCCAGTCAGAGCAGCCTCAGACTGCTGCTGCCCGAAGCTAAGCTGTCCTGTCCAGCTTTTCTGTACCTATGATGGACCACTGGAGTGGGAACTGCAATCCCTAGGGTCAAGAATAAATAATTTTTAATTTAATGGTAATTTTTCTTCTGTTTTGCAGCTTTTTCCCAGTTCTGAATTCAGAATAATTGTTTGCTTGCTAAGTTGTATAAAAGTAGGTGTTATTTGTGTCTAAGAAAATATTACTGTTGCATATGCTGCTTACAATTTCTGTATTTATTGTTCTCTCAAAATGAGTATAATTATTAAAGGATTCTCACTCCAAATGCATCCTTTCTCTTTGCTTGTTCCTTATTTGGACTTTGAATGAAAGTTATCTGTTGTGCACTTTCAAACTTGGTTGGAAAACATTGCAAAGTAGCGAAGGGCAGGTAAGTGTTATGAGATGATTGTTATCAACATACACGTACTAGCTATTGCTTAAGAAGCGATTAATGCAATACCTAATAATGGGGATATGTTCTGAGAAGTGCATCCTATTCACACACCCCTGCTTGGCCCAGATCCCTTCCTTGATTTGGCCCCTGGATGCATTGAAGGGGCAGTGAATATGAAATGGATGGGGCTGCTGCTGGTATAACATGGAAAATTATTTCACAGGAAACTTTTTTAATAAGTAGAACTGTACACTAAAATAGTGTTAAGGTACAATAAATAAACTGATACCATAGTTACCTGTTATTATTATCAAGTGTTATACGCTGTACACAATTATATGTTACTCTTTTATGCCACTGTGTAGATAACACTGTAGGTTTAAGAACTATCACCACACAGATGAGGAATGCCTTAATACTCCAATGTTGCAACACCTACAACACTATGATAGAACTTTTTAGCTCAAATGTAATCTTACAGGAGCAACATCATATAAAGTCTGTCAGACACAGCATCATTATTGTAATGAATTACTATATTGAGAGAATTTTAAAATCTTGTTTTCTTTTTGCTTTGTATGTATGTGTATACACTGCTTACCCTGGGAATTCTCTGCCTCTACTTTCCAAGTGCTGGGATTACAGGCTGGCCACATGCCTGCAGGCATTTATGTGGGTAGGCATTGGGGATCTGAACTCTGGAATCTCCTCAGCTCCTAAATTTTTAACATGGTTGTATAGTCTAAAAGATTGACTTCACCATGTCTAATGAAAATTTTACTTTTGGGTTTATTTCATTAATTTCTTATGCTTTTAACTTTTTTAGTATAAGTTTGTTTTAATACATTTACTAAAATTATTGTCATTAAAGTGGTATTAAATTTAATCAATGAATATTAAAAACATTAAGCTAAGGCAAAATGAAATGGTAAGGTTTGAGAAAGAAAATGGTGCCTTTTTTTTTCTGGAGTTAGAGCCCCCTTACATGATAGACATACATGCTTTCCCCTGCAAACCTCAACCTTTGAGTTTTAAACCTGAGCTGATCTCTGAGTTTTATTTTTTATTCATTTTCATTTTTTTCACTTTTCATTCCTTGTACTTTCTGAATGTTGTATTGTTGAGTAAATGTGCTAAGGCTAATAACTTTTTGCTCAGTTTATTCTCCCATGGAAAGACACTCATGCTGCTTCTGTTTAAAAAAAAAGGTGTTTGATTTTCAATGCAGAGATCCTTTGGGTAAAGTTAGTTACAGTGATGAATGTTCTTTTTAATGAGTTTTTGTGACTTGGTGATTTTTCTTAAAGGCTTTATATTCACTACTATATATTTGCTAATATTGATAATGTTAGCAAAACAAAACAAAAACATACTTTTTGACTGAAAGCTTAAAGTTGTTAAAGCTGCTTAGACCTAGATTTTTAAAATATATTTATTGTCCATATGAGTTACATTATTTAGTGGGCAAACAATGAGTTGTTATCCCCAATTCCCCAATGCTCCCCCTCCCCATCCCCAATCAGCTGGATATCCTCTTCTGTGGGTCGTCTGGATCAGTCCTTGTGGCAGGGGACCATGGATAGCCTGGTTCTCCTGGCCCAAGTGTGTTGTTACTAAGGGGTGCCATGCCTCTGGATAGTCTCCCCCACCATGGCTCTCACAATCTTTCTGCCCTCTCTTCCGCTCAGTTCCCTGAGTCATGGTGGATGAGTATTAAGTCTACTTTAATGTTGTGAGCTTAGGGGTCTTTGTGTTGAAAATTGTTGGTTTCTGTCACCCTGGCTTATCCTGTGTTGATTGAATGGCTGTGAAGGTGGGTCTCTTGTTCATCCCATCATTCTCTGCAGGATTCCATATGAATCCTCCACGATATGACTGTGGAGGCTCATCTCTTGCCGAGATCTCAGCTTTTTGCCTGCGGTCGGTTGGTAGGGTTATGTGGGCCACAGCTCTCTCACTGCATCATGAAAAATACAAACACAATCTCTATCGGAGAGAGATCAGTCTAGGTTAACAAATATACAATTCTGGATTGCCAAGATTCTATTTTTAGTAGCCTCCCCGTCAATTGCTCCCATAGTGCATCTTTTCTTGTGAGCCCAAGAGTACAGGATCCGGTGCCTATCGCCCTGAATCCCCAGTTCCAGTCAAGGGCTCCCCCTCCCTAAGTGGAAAATTTGGCCAAATTTAAAAACTCTGGATTGTCTTCCCCCAGGCCCAGGTTTCTCCAATGCATGAGTGCTCCTTTCTTGGTTCGCTGTTCTCTCCCAGCAGGAGGTATGGTCAGCCTATTCATGGCCGCAGACTGTGTTTCATGCCAATGGTCTCTGTTTACTCCCACTGTCGTTGATCACCTTCCCCTGACAGCTTGTACAGTGCCATCCATCACTGTACTAACAGCATCTGCGGGCTGGTTACCATTCTGGACCTTGAAAGGTCTCTCGATGCTGATTGATGGCATTCTGTGGTTTCTTCAGCAACAGGGTTTTGCCTCAGGCCTGGGGATGGCATTCAAGGGCTTTGACAGAATTCTGTCTTGTTTTTGGAACCTCATGGGTCACTTTGGTCAACAGCTCAGTGAGGGAAGGAACCGGAGACTGGGACCAGGGGTTGTTAGACTGATCAATTATTCACAGGCTTAGACTTTCTCCCCTACTACTCATGGCCCCTCTTGCCAGTCGATGCCCACTACTTGCTCAATAGGTTACAGTATGCTCGTGAGGATTTTATGTTTTTGAACCTAATTTGGTTTAGCCTCATGCTTAAGCCATTCCCCTCCCCCCATCCCTTACCTCTCATTCATAACCTCTCACTTCTTTCTACGAGTCTGCATACAGTTTATGGTTAGCCTGGTTAAGGACCGCATATGAGGGAGAATATGCGGCGCTCAATTCTCTGATTTTTGAGTGTTCACTTAGTAAGATCTGCTCAAAGTCAGGCCATTTTTTTCCTAAATTTCAATATGTCATTTTTCCTTTCAGCTGAGTAAAATTCCATCGTGTAAATATACCACAGTTTCGCTGTCCATTCCTCCATGGATGGGCATTTGGGTTGATTCTAATTCTTGGCTATTATGAATTGAGCTGCTATAAATATAGTTGTACAAAAGTTTCTGCATTGAAATGTGACATCTTGCAGGTGGATGCCTAGTAGAGGGATAGCTGGTTCCATTGGTAGTTCTATATCCATTCTGTCTAGGAGTCTCCACAATGCTTTCCATAGCGGTTGAACGAGTTTGCAATCCCACCAGCTGTGAATGAGAGTTCCTTTTTCCCCCAAATCCTTGCCAGCAACGATTGTTGTTGGTTTTCTTTATGATTGCCATTCTGACAGGGGTGAGGTGGTATCTCATTTTGGTTTTGGTTTGCATTTCCCTGATGCTTAAGGATGCTGAGCACATTCTTAGATGGGACAAGGCCATTTGTGTTTCCTCCTCTGTGAATTCTCTGTTGAGATCGGTGCCCCATTATGTGAGGGGGCTGTTTGAGATTTTATTTTGTATTTTTTTTGAGTTCTCTGTAAGATCTGGAGATTAGGCCTTTGTCTGAGTTGTAGCTGGCAAAAATCATCTCCCAGTTTGATGGGGGTCTATTGGCTCTGAGTATGGTTTGTCTGTACAGAAGCTTTTGAGCCTGATCAGGTCCCATTGGTTAAGTGATTATTGCATTTACTGGGCTGCTGGAGTTTTGCTCTGGAAATTTATCCCTACTCCTATTTCATGTAGAGTTCCTCTTATTTTTTCTTCCAGGGTGTACAGGGTTACAGGATTTATATTGAGGTCTTTGATCCATTTGGAGTTGATTTCTGTGCAATTTTGATTGAAAGAAGTGGGTCTAATTTCATTTTTGTACACATGTTTATCCAATTCGTCCAGCACCATTTGTTGAAGATGCTATCTTTGGCCCAGTGTACATTGTTGGCCCCCTTGTCAAAGACCAAATAGCTGAAGTTTCTTCCATTTAAAGCTGGGTCTTCAATTCTGTTCCATTGATCAGTCTGTCTGTTTTTATGCCAGTACCATGCTGTTTTAGTTACTATGGCTTTGTAGTATGTTTTGAAGTCAGGCATGGTGATACCTCCTGAGTAGGCCTTTTTAAACTTAGAATAGTTTTGGCTATCCGAGGTCTTTTGCCCTTCGAAATAAATTTAGAGATTTTTTTTTTTTATGTCTGTGAAGGAAGAGGCTGGGATTTTTATCGGCATGGCATTGAATCTGTAAATCGCTTTTGGCAGGATTGCCATTTTTACTATATTGATTCTCCCTAACCATGAGCATGTAATATCTTTCCATCTTCTCATGTCCTCTATTTCCTTCTTGAGTGTTTCAATATTTTCCTTATATAAGTCCTTCACAACCTTGGTTAGTGATATTCCAAGGTATTTGATTTTCTTTGAGGCTATAGAAAATGGGACAGTCTGATGTCTTTTTCTGTCTGCTTCTGCATATAGACAAGCTACTGATTTTTGTGTGTTAATTATGTATCCAGCCACATTGCTGAAGGCATTACTAACCTTCAAGAAGTTACTGATACTATTCTTTGGGTCTGATATATAAAGAATCATGTCATCTGCAAAGAGGGATAGTTTAATTTCTTCCTTTCTGATTTGTATCCCTTTTATGCCCTTCTCCTGTCTTATAGCTTGGGCTAGAACTTCAAACATTATGTTAAAGAGCAGTGGTGAGAGTGGACACCCCTGTCTTGTTCCTGAATTGAGTGGGAACTCCTTGAGTCATTCCCCATTGAGAACGATTTGTGCTTTAGGAGTTTTGTAAATTGCCTTTATTAAGTTGAGGTATAGGCCTTCTATGCCTATTCTTTCCAGAGCTTTGAACATGAAGTGGTGTTGAATTTTGTCAAAGGCCTTCTCCGCATCTATTGAGATAACCATGTGGTTTTTGTGGTTGAGCCGATTAGTGTGGTGGATTACATTTATTGACCTGCCTATGTTGAACCATCCCTGCATCTCTGGGATGAAGCCAACTTGGTCAGGGTGGATAATATTTTTGATGTAGCATTGTATCCGGTTTGCTAGGACTTTGTTCAGGATTTTTGCATCTAAGTTCATCAGAGATATCGGTCTGTAGTTCATTTTTATTTTTGCATCCTTGCCTGGTTTGGGGATTAGGGCAATGGTAGCTTCATGGAAGGTGTTTGGAAACCTTCCCTCTTTTTCTATGCTTCTAAGAAGCTTCAGAAAAAGTGGTTTCAGCTCTATGATGAAGGCTTGGTAGAATTCAGCTGAGAAACCATCTGGTCCTGGGCTTTTCCTTTTGGGAAGGTTTTTAATTACATCTTCAATCTCTGTGGAAGTGATAGGTTTGTTTAGTGATTTTATCTGCTCTGGGTTAAGCTTTGGTAGTTGGTAGGTGTCCAAAAACTTACCCATTTCTTGCAGGTTCTCTAATTTTGTGGAGTAGAGGTTTTGAAAGTATGACTTGATGATATTTCCAATATCTTCGGGATCTGTTGTGATCTCACCCTTGTCCTTTCTGATTTTGTTGATTTGGGCTTTCTCAGTTCTTTGTTTGATTAGATTGGCCAGGGGTTTGTCAGTCTTACTAACTTTTTCAAAGAACCAACTCTTTGATTTATCTATTTTTTAATCGTTTCCAATTCATTAATCTCAGCTCTGATTTTAATTATTTCCTTTCATCTTGAGCTCCTCGGGTTAGATTTTTCCATCTGTTCCAATGATCTTAGGTGGGCAGTTAGGTTATTGATTTGAGACCTCTCAGTCTTTGATATGAAGGCTTTTACGCAGTAAACAACCCCTTTAGGATTGCCTTCATTGCGTCCCATAAGTTCTGATAAGATGTGTTATCGTCATCATTACTAGGAAATTCTGAATTTCCTGTTTTATTTCTTGGATGACCCAATCATTTTTTAGGAGAGAATTGTTCAGGTGCCAGTACTTTGTGTATTTTCTGGGTCCTGTTCCATTGTTAATTTCTACCTTTAATGCATTATGGTCTGATATGATGCAAGGAACTACATCAATCTTCCTGAATTTGTTTAGAGATGATTTATGCCCGAGGATGTGATCAATTTTAGAAAAAGTCCCATGCATTGCTTAGAAGAATGTATATTCTGTGTCTTTGGGGTGGAACGTTCTGTAAATATCTGTTATCCCCAGCTGGTCAATGATGTTATTGAGCTCCGTTATGTCCCCACTGATCTTCTGTTTGATTGATATGTCTAGAGATTATAGAGGTGTATTAAAGTCTCCTACTATGATGGAATTAGTCTATTTCTCTTTTATTTTTGAGTAGGGTTTCCTTTATGAACTGTGTTGCATCCAAATTTGGTGCATATATGTTAATGATGGTGATATATTCCTGTTGGGTCATTCCTTTGATGAGTAAGTAGTGCCCATCATTATCCTTTTTATTTGATTTTGGTGTAAAGTCTATTTTGTCAGAGATTAATGTAGCCACACCTGTTTGCTTTTTACTTTCACATGCCTGATAAACTGTTTTCCATCCTTTTATTCTAAGAATATTGCTGTCTTTAGAGGTAAAGTGCGTTTCCTGGAGGCAGCAGATGGAAGGGTCCATTTTTCTGATCCACCCTGCCAGTCTGTGACTTTTTATAGGGGAGTTAAGTCCATTTATATTCAGAGATATCTGTGAGGTTTGCTTTAAGCCCTGCCATGCTGAAGGGTTAATGGAGTTTGGTATCTGTGCTGCTGTTATTAGCACACTGTCTGTGATTGTAGTGCCTGATCTCTGGTACTCTTCTGAGGTAGATTTCTTGTTTCTTCTGTGTGGGATATCTCCCGTAGGGTCTTCTGTAATTTTGGCTTTGTGTTCAAATAGTCGTAGAGCTGGTTTTCTTCATGGAACACTTTCAATTCTCCATCTATTTTGAGGGATAGCTTTGGTGGGTACCGTAGTCTAGGTTGAAAGCCATACTTCTTTAGGCCCTGAAAAGCATTATTCCAAGCCCTTCTGGCTTTCATGGTTTCTAATGAGAAGTCTGAGGTAAGTCTGATGGCTTTTCCCCTGTAAGTTACTGTCTGCTTTCCTCTAGCAGCTTTGAGTATTTTCTCTTTGCTTTCTATATTAGACATCTTGATTAAAATGTGTCTTGGAGAATTCCTCTTCATGTCCTGTCTGTTTGGAGTCCTCTGGGCCCCTTTAATGTTGAGTGGCTTTCTCTTGTTAGATTGGGGAAGTTTTCTTGAACAGTTCTGTTGAAAATATTTCCTATGCCCTTAGCCTGGTCTTCTTCTCCCTCTGGGATCCCCATGATTCTAATATTGGACCTCTTTATGGTATCCCATAGATCCCTCAAATTTTGCTCACTTGGTTTCTTGAATTTATTGAAACCTTATGACATCCTTATTAATTCCTTCTGTCTTGTCCTCAAGGTCTGAGTGTCTGTCCTCCAGATTGTCGACTCTGGGACTGATTGATTCAAGGGAGGTTTTTAACAACTCTGTTTCATTTTTGGTTTCTGCTATAATTTTGTTTATGGTCTCCAATTCTTTGGTGAGATCCAATTTCCAGTCTATTTTTGTTTTTGCTAGGAATTCCTGAAAATCATTTTTAAGTTTTCTTAAGTCCTCATCAAATTTAATCAATTGAGTGTCTAGTTCCTCCCGTAGTTGGTTCACCTTCAATTCTCTAAAGTGTTTCTGAATTCATTCATATTACTCTCCATTAAATTCAGTCTGGAGTCTATGCTTGTATTGGTGAGTTTCATCTCATTCATGTCTTTTTTCATAGTTTCCATATCAGCCATTAACTGCTTCATGTTTGCATTGCAGTTGTGGTCAGGAGTCATATTATTCTCTCTTTGGGATTATATATTTGTTGTCTCTACTTCCTTGTCACTTTCCTGCTCCATAAAGTTACTAGGGGCCCTGAGTTGGGGAGTTCTGTCTTTAATTTCTGTGGGTTTTTTTTTTGTTGTTGGTTTCTGCCCATGTCCAGGTAGGGGAGTGGGACTCAGGTACCCTGGGGAGTCCTGTTCAGCCCACTTTGCTTCCAGTGGAAAGATCACCAGGTTTGATCTTAAACAGAGGTCTTTCCTTTTGGGGTGTTCTGCCCCCAGACAGGCTCAGATCTTTACCCGTCTGCATCCCTCTGTATGTGACTATTTTTTCTTAGAGCCACCTCCTAGACGCCTGTACCTGATTGGTATGCTGCAGTAGAAACAACCCCAGCACCCCAAACTATACAGCCCAGTGTTTTCCCACCTGACTTCAGCAAAGAGGAAAAAAAAATTTAAAAAATGAGAGTTCAGTGAATGTTCACCAGCCTGCAACAAGCAGGTCTGCTACTAGGGGCAGCGCCTCTCACCTCCTCTTGGCTGATTTCATGATGAGTCAAACTGCTTCCATGCACAGCTCCCTTCCCTCCGAATGCCTCCGATCTTCCCCTCCCCTACTTATTTTCAGAGCCCCTCCAATATTGTGTGCACCCTCTCAGGGCCCCTTCCCAGACTTTATAAATGTTTTGACTTGGGAAGAAGCCAACCTCTGCTACCCACCTGGACCAACCTGTTCCCTCTTGGTAGGGGAGCGTGGTCCCTGGTGCCCGACGAAGCCGCCTGTGCCCTCCTGGCAGGGCCTCTGTCCTCCCTGCACTGGCAGAGGTTCTCAGGTATTTGCCTGAGCCCTGGCCCAGCCTGGCAGCTGCGGTCCCAAGTGGGCTTGTGGAACCGAGCTAGGTCTGTTTGCCCAAGGAGCACATCTGCCTGTGTATGTGGGAGGGGTCTCTGGGAGAAGTATGTCTAAGAATCGGGCACTGGAGGGAGTGGGCCCCAGGAGGGAAAGGTGCCCAGCTGGCAAGGGCTTAGGAAGCAGCTGGGAGGGAGGGGCGGCTCTCCGTTCCTCTACGGAGCAGAGAGCCACTGGGAAACCCTGTCTGGGCTGGTGCTGGAGCTGGGGCTTGGGTTCAGGTCTGGCTGGTGTCTGGGGTTTGGATCCCAGCTGGAAAATCAAACCTTTACGGAGAGAGTCCTGGCTACGCTGCTACTCATTCGCCATCTTGCTCCAGACCTAGATATTTTTGAGACTGCTTTTCTCATTACTATTCAGTCTGCATTAGCAACAGATGAGTTTTCATGATGATGTGTTAATGGTCAGTGAAATTAGTAGGCCTTTGAAATGCTAGATCTGAAAGATCTGATAACCAGAGACATTGCAGGCTTTGAGTATAACAAAGACACATTTGATTCTTTGATTTCACAGATTGTGATTTCAGTAGGTACAGCCTTGTTATTCTAAACTAGAAATCAGTGAGAACCATCCTTGTAACAATGGTTAGTTCTTTTATTTATAAGAAGGACATTTGTATGTGGAAAACAGTACTCCTATGCCATTGTTTCTAATTACTGTCCTAAATATTCAAATTATCTCTCTCTCAAGGCACCTTCTTTTCTTTCTCAAACCTTTACACTTTCATTGTTTTCCTTGCTTAATGTTTTTAATATTCAGTGATTAAATCCTCAAAATTTTATGCCTAATGTTCCGTTGAACTGGGAATACCTAACAGAACACATTTATAAATCTAGTAAATACTTATAAACCTAGTTGGGCATACAAATAGCAGAACAAATTATGCAGAAAATGCATAAAAGGGGGTTATTTCATTTGTATAAACACAACTTACAAAAACATCAATATTGAATAATTTCATCTTTTCTGTACTTAAATAATTGAACCCAGTGAGTTTCATCCCTTGGAAATGACAAAGATCATAAGTACACTGGAAAATGAAAGGATGAAAAGAGGTGTATTACTTGCGTCAGGTAAGGACAGCTTTAGGGTTGACTCACAAAGCAGTGTATCCTTGAGATACTAAGGAAGCAAGGAGGTTTGGGGGGCTAATATGCCTATTCTGGAGAGACTAGTCGTCATTGTAGATAGGAATACATTCCTAAGCATACGTAGTGATAGATCAGATTGCTTTATACACTGGCTTTTCCATTTTTTCTTTTCTTTTCTCTTTTTCTTTCTTTTTTTCTCTCTTTCTTTCTCTCTTTCTCTCTTTCTTTCTCTCTCTCTCTCTTTCTTTCTTTCTTTCTTTCTTTCTTTCTTTTTT
>PVHP010008963.1:0-19226 GCA_004024765.1 Zapus hudsonius
TCATCCAACACTACCAAAGAACTGCAGGCCAATAGCTGACATCCTGGCAAGAGATGAGTCATCCCAGACCTACCATGGAGGATCCATATGGAACCCCACAAAAAATGATGGGATGATCAAGTGACCCATAGTCATAGCCAATCAGTCAACACAGGATAAGCCAATGAGACAGACACCAATGATTTTTGACACAACCTAAAACAGAAGTACAGAGACCCCTAAGTTCTCAATAATAAAGCAGCCTTGATACTCACCCACCACGACTCAGGGAACTGAGCAGAAGAAGGGGCAGAAAGATTGTGAGAGCCTTGGTGGGGGAGAATATCCAGAGACCTGGCCCCCCTCAGTAACAACATATTAGGGCCAGAGTAATCCGGCTGACTCCTGGGCTATCCATGGTCCCCCGCCCCAAGGACTGATCCAGAGACCCATGAAGGAGGATATCCAGGTCTTTGGGGATGGGGAAGAGGGACATTGGGGAACTGGGGATAACAACTCATTGATTGCCCATTAAATAATGTAACTCATTATGGTAATAAAAATAAAAATAAATTTTGTATCTAATTTTTAGTGTTTATTTGGTGTGTGTGTGTGTGTGTGTGTGTGTGTGTGTGTGTGTGTGTGTGTGCGCGCGCTTCGCGGGGCCCACCCCGCACATGCTTGCCATGGCGCACGTATATAGGTCAGTGGAAAATTTCAGGTTGGTCCTCACCTGTCTATTCATGTTCATGTGCCCCAGAGCATCTTGCTGTGGATTCTCGCTCTTTTGTTTTCTGCTGAGCTCACCTCATATTTCTGAGCTTCAGGAAATTCTCCTCTCTTGGTCTCCGATGGCATCACTACCATCAGCCTGCTGCAATTGCACGCACATGTCACAGCTTTGGGCTTTTTCCATCATATCTTGGCATTGAACTTGGGTATTCAAGCTTGAGCAGGGAACACTTAATCCAATGACACAACTCCCCAGCCTATGTCAACTAAAGTGATGTCCTTGTCCTATGAAGCTAAAACAACATTGTGGAAGAGGAATTAGAAAAAAATGCCATAGGTACCGATGACAAGAAATGTGAATGGGCATTGTCTTCCTGACACAAAGTAGGTGGTGAATTCACATCTTCAGTGCGTACCATAACCCTCAAGACCAGCACTGTCTTGAGTTCATAAATTTGTGATCAAGAGGATGGAGGAAAAAGGAAATCGGTCATAAGACAGAGGAAAGAAAAGCTAAAGGGAAGGGAGGTTTCTTTGGTTACTGGGGTCAGGGGAGAGGCAACAAAACTGATACCAGAGTGGAACACGTTCACATTACAATATTTAATATTTTAAAGTCCTCAACAGGAGGCTGCAAAAAAGATTTAAAAATGATGACTTCTGTGTACAATGCATATGGAACTTTGTTATTCTGAAATATGTACACAGCTCTATGTAAGATAAGACTGAAGTGTAACTCGGTGGTCAAACATTGTATAGAATGTGGGAAACTGATTTCAGTCCACAACTCAGAACACATGTATAATGACCTCATAATAAATATTTAGAAATTGTATTAGCTATAATGAGCTAGGAAAAATGATAAAAAAGACTGGAAATGTTTATTATGATACATTAAGAAATACTAAATGTTTTAAATATATCATTTTTTTTTGTTAAGCTGAGATAATTTTTTAACAATTGCAAATATCACTTCTTTAACCATGGGCACTTGTGAATTTCTTAATCAAAATAGTAATTAGTAGTAATACAAATGTAAGTGTGATTAACTGATGCTATAAGGAGAATTCAGTCTTTTTATCATTCAGCATTTCTCAAGAAATAATCTGATAAATATACCTCCACCAGGCCAAAAAAAAATCATATACTGTCTTTTCCAATAAAACACATGCAGCCTGCCTATACCTTTCCAGGGGCTATCAAGACTAAGCTTGTTTTGTTTCACTTTTTTTTTTTATATTCTCAAAAGTCACCAAGTTGGCCTTTCCATCACAGTCTCTTGTGTCTACACAACTCTATTGCTAATCTAAACACCTTTGAAACTCTGGAAAAATCTCTGCTTTCACTTCAGGAACTCAATTTCCCCATTTTCAATCACTCAAGGGCTCTTGCAGCTGAAATGGTTTTCACCCATTGATACTGCAGGATTGTTTCTTTGCTGGGGTAGTTTTCCTACTTAACTTTATAACTTTCTTAACTAGACCTAGGAAGTATAAGCCATCTCTGTGCTATGGACACTTTTTTGTCATTAAAAAAATACAAACACAGCAATGGTGTTAGACACATATAGGAAACGTTGAGTAGATTCTTGCACTCCAGCAACACACTTCATGTTCACGGACACACTGTTCAATTTTCTGTGGCTTGTAGAAGCTCCAACAATGTCCCAGATGTCACCATCCCCATTCTCCTTCTGCTAACTTGCCAGCCTCTGTCTCCAGTAGCCAACAGACACTTTTTATTAACCCACCTCCATTAAGCTATCAGTTTCACCCGAGATTCTGACTAACTTTTCATTTTTTCATTTGTTCCTAATCATAAGGTCCCCAAGTTTTCAAATTCAGGATTTATGTAGCCTTATAGTCATCACCATGGCTATTTCCTTCTTGTTTTTACCTACGTGTGTAGATTATCATGATGGGTAAATTCTTGTTAACATTTCCTCCTATGTTATTTATTTCCATTTAAATTTTCCTTAATTTTATGTTATTAATTTAGCTGGCAGGCAGAAATTTAGATATCATTTATTCTGGCATTTTATAAATCATTTACTTTAGTTGATTTAAACTCCCTGCCATAGTCAGCCACACGCTGCTGGGGAGAATCTTCAAACCAGGTACAATTTCGGGGAGGAAAGTATTTATTGAAACTACAGAGTGAGGGGAAGTTCCCTAACAATGAAAAAGGCTGACCCTCTTTCACGGGTTTGAGCAGAGAGAAAAACTCTTCACCTACACCACACACACAAAACAGGGAACAGGCAGAAGGATGGGGTCTGGCAACCCTTCCCCAGACTCAATGGCTTCCTGGGTCTCTGGAATTTCCTTCCTGCACAGCCCATAAAGAAGGGATGTTTACTTCTAGCTCTCCTCAGCTTCCTTATATCCTGCCCCTACTGAGATGCTGCCTTCCTGTAAGCATTCTCAGAGACCCACCCAAGATAATTAAAAAGATCTAGTTGACAACAAAACCTAACCATCACACTCCCCAATACCCCTTGGCCCCTATTTCCTCTTCTTCGGTATTCCTTCCCCACCCTGTCTTCTCTTTCCATGTTATACATGTCTTTCGATCCTTCCCTGACCTCTCTTACTACATATAGCTCTACTTGCTCTTGGTTTCCCTCCTATATGGATAAGTTTTACACACATATAACCAACATTTGACCCTTATATGCATGCATACTCATAGATATTACAAGACAGTATCTAAATATCAAGAGAACTTGAAGCTTTCATGAATTTCCCAAGGAAATTTTACTTCATATAATTCTTTCCAGGTTCATCATTTTCCTGGAGGTTTCATTATTTCATTTCTCCTACTGTTATATATATATATATATATATATATATATATATATATATATATATATATATATATATATATATAGAGAGAGAGAGAGAGAGAGAGAGAGAGAGAGAGAGATACACATGCATACATACATTCACAATCATTTTACATTCATCTGTTGCTGAGCATCTAGGCTGATTCCAATTCTTTGCTACTGTAAATAAAGCTACAATAAACAGGAGTGTGCAAATATATCTATGGAATCCTTAGGGCCTATGCCTAGGACTTCTATTGCTAATTGTTTTAAAGATACCTCCACACTGATTTCTATAATGGCTCTCTACTGTGCCCTCCCATGAACAATGAATGCCAGTTTTTCTTTGGCAACACCTGCCCCAGCATTTATTGTCAGTTTTCTTGATCACAGCCTCTCTGAATAGGGAAAGATGGTATCACAAAGTGGTTTTAATTCACATTTCCCTAAAGTGGTTTTAATTCACATTTCCCTGATGGATACGGGTTTTGAACTCAGTTGCCATTTTTCTTTCTTGTTTTGTGAACTGTTTATACATTTTGTTAGGCAGATTAGGAACTAATTAACAGACACACATCATGGGCATGTGTGTGATAGCATTTCCTATAGAATTAATAGCAGGAGGAAGATGTTCACCCAGAATGGATATCCGTAATGGTGGTAGACCATATAGAAAGGATGTCTAGGAGAACATTGATCCCTTTGTTACAGCTGTCTTTTCCCAACCTTAGTACCCAGCTTCCTGGGCTTTCCAATGTAGACTGTAGGCCAGCAGGTGTCCGGGAATCCTCCAGGCTTCAGGTCCAGATTGGAGTAGCTGAGGGATCCAGCCTCAAGGACTCTGTAGCTCCCAGGTTCAGAATCTCTCCACCTGTAGACAGCCATTTTTGGGCTTCCCAGCCCATATCTTGTATGCCCATCTACTATATCCTGTTAATAACATGTATATATTCTATTGGTTCTGTTCCTCTGGAGAAATCTGAATAATACAACTAGATAAGTTATAGAACTTTTATGCATAACTCTCTGTTATATATAACCTCAAAACCTCCGTTGAGAACAAGCTATTAAAACATGGTCTCTCTTAGACTGAACTACATGGTTCTCTGTTTTAAGGCATATAGCCAAGTTGAAGCAGGAGCTCAATGTCCCTGGCTTTCACGTGATCCTTCCACACTATGCAAGATAGCAGAACATGGAATTCTAGTCTTGCTACAAACCTCCTGTGCTCTTAGCATAAATTGCCATCGTTTCTTTTATTAAGCTACATATTTGAAGCAATTTAAAGAGAACTTTAAGCAACAAGTAACCATCTGTTTCTGGGCCCACACAATCAAATTATTTTCTTGGGTAAAATTTTCCAGTATCCACCTAATATCGGCAGTTCCATTACACACAGTTGAATCATCCACCTTTGTTCTAGAATCTACCATCTTTCTCCTGCCATTTTCTCCTTTCAATATATTCTGGACTGACTTATTCATGTCAGCATCGAGAACATTTCTGCTACTCCCAGCTTAAAACAATTCTGTTTAAGTACATATTTCTTTTAAACTACTAACCCATTTCTCTCATTTTTGATATAAAAATCTCTGAGGGTTCTTTAATTTTCCTTTATTTTTTGAAATTTTTATTTATTTATTTGCAAGAGTAGAGGAAGGGAGGGAGGGAGAAAGAGAAAGATAAAAAGACAAGGGGGGGCTGGAGAGATGGCTCAGCGGTTAAGGCACTTGCCTCCAGTGCCTAAGGCCCCAGGTTCAATTCCCCAGGACCCACATAAGCCAGACCCACAAGGTGGTGGCCCTGGTGCTCTCTCTCTCTCTCTCTCTCTCTCTCTCTCTCTCTCTCTCTCTCTGCTTGAAAATGAATAAATAAAAAAAAATATTAAAAAAAGACAAGGGGGCAATGGGAGTATCAGGGCTCCTTGTCACTGCAGATCAACACCAGATGCAGGTGTCAGATTGTGCATCTGGCTTTCCTGAGGAAACAAACCTCGGCTGGCATATTCAAAAGTTCAATAATGCCTGATTTGTTAAGCTACTTCAATTCGTTTTTTCCTTCAGTTCTTACTTTGGATATGAATGTTTACTAATTATGTAATCTTCCCAATTAAGACTCAGCTCACAAAGAACAAAACCTGTCAATTTTTATTCTTACCTTTTTATAAGAGGGTCTGGCCCAAACATATCATTCAATCAATTTATAAAAAAATGAACATATAACACTTATTTCATTATTTTCCTATAAAATTACTTTGGAAAAACACTGCTCTCTGTCCAAATGAACTACACAGTTTATTAATTTTTTTAATCAAACACTCCAAGACAATCACATACAATTTACATTGTGGTATATCTTCTAAATTTCTGCTGCAAATTTTAATCAAAGAATTTTAATCAAAGTAAAGGCCCAGACAGTTATCTCCACCCATATTACACAGGAAGAACACCTGAGTAATAGACCCTACACTTCTATTTTTTATTGGTAATGAATCTTAAACTAATTTTGTTTATTTGACATATGCTCTATGTCACATCTAATAAGCATAAAGAGAGGATAAAATTCTGAAAGAAATTGTTCTGAGTGAAAAATTTGTACATTTGAAAAGTTATATGTGTCGAAGCTTTTTCAATAACATCGTTATCATTAAATATCTTAAGACATGTAGATACTAGATGAAATAGATATGGCATGTTATTCATCAGTCAAATGCTAGCATATTTTAATTATTTCCATGATAATCATAAAGATGTAATTTCATTGTACTTGTTGAATAGTTCTTTCCATAAGAAAAAATATCCATTTTTCAAGTTAGCATATGATGTTGGTAAATTATTTAAAGGGACAATATGACCTTCTTTTTAGCAGTCTCCTCTTCCCTTGCGAGTTTCCCCACCCCTGGTCCCATTTTTGGAAACATTTGCAAGCAGTAAACAATTACAATTTTTAAGTTCTCTTGGCCTTAAGTTAAGTGCACTGTCCAAAGCACTGAAAAATTACAGTATGATTTGTTTTTCTAAACTCTTTCCTCTGTCATGGGAAAGAAAATTCTGACTCTATGACTGGACCCTACTTAATTTGGAGATTTTCATGTTCATTAATTTTCCATTAAAATGCTTGTTTCCCAAGTTATTGGGAAACTGCTCTTGTCTTTTTGGTAACTGGGGTGTTGCTCTAATGTATCATATTTTTCTTGTCAAATATAGCTCTGAAGAATTCTGCTATGAGGTGCAGACCTGCTCTGCTAAGCATAGAAGGAGAGAAAGATGGACAAGTCTTGGGCACATGGAAATAGCAAAAACATCTGGAATATGATAAAATATGTAATAATCACCATCTCCATAGGTGGCATGTCAGGTATGAAACATATTTTATCACATATTTTAAATTTAATGGCATAGCCTTTATTATTCTAATATTTAGAGATTGAAATGAGAGGCCAAAATTTTATTAATGCTACCAAGATAATAGCAATACTTGTTCAATGAATATATTTGTGATCAGTCCTCAAATTAGCTTCATCAATTAAATTGAACACATTTTATATTTATTATAAAGCCAGTAGCATATAATTCATGCCAAAATATTCCAAAACTTATCTTGAATAAAATCTTCCATGTGGATATTTCCTTTTATTATCTATTTCTGTTAATAATTATGTTTCAGATTTCTCCTTCACTAGCAATACTTTCAGAAGAAAGTAATCAATTTTTTTAAGTTAGTTGTGAAGTAGCTAATTTCAACATAATTTTAAATGTCTATTTTGGAACTAACCTACAGAGTATAGTTGCATATTTTGTTGGAACATGACAGCATAAAATCTTTGTCTCATTGAAGTCCATGCATTATTATGGACTCATTCCAAAGTATTTCAGTAACACTTAGAGAACTTTAATTCTCAGATCATTTACAAGCCACCCACATTAATTACAGATTTGGGAGATTTAAATATGCTTTATCACTCGTCTTCTTGCTTTAGAACATCTCTGAATTACATTCTCACCCCTTCATTAAGCATAATCATGCACATTTCTAAGGGTTCTTTAAACTATAGCACACTATGCAAGATAAAATATTTTCATTTTGCATAAGAAAAAAAACTATCAAACTAATTTTATCTTGCTATATATATTTTAACTAAGGACTGACATTCTTAAATATATTTTCTTTAACGTCTAAAGTTCAAAATTTCAACCTTCACTAAGGCATGTATGTATTAGCATGTATATATTTTAACCAGTTTAATAACATTTAATAATCTTCAGTCACTTTCCCCAAGGGCATAGCTCACAAGATAGTGAGAATGACATTAAGCACAATGAATATTCTTGAGCCATTTTTATGTGAAAAATACATAATAAATCCTAGTACCTAATTAGTTACCTAATTATCAACATTTGTACTACAGGTAACACTCACCATCTACTGATCGATTTAAATGCCAGTGTCAAATGAAACTTGAACCCCAGGGAGATGTAAACACTCATCTTTTCATCCCAGGTAGCTGTCAGACGACATACCAAGTCATGTTTGCATCAAAAGCAGTTTTGCAGAACTAATGAGTTTATTCAGATTCCTTACAGAGAAGGAGAGGGGTCCTGTACAGGCAGCTTCCTCACCCTGAAACCCACCCAGCATTAAGGACCCCTCCCAGCAGCTGCATCATAATAAATGAGAGAAGGTGGGTGACCCAGGTTCTCCAGCCACTACAAACTCCAGATGCATGTGCTGCCTTGTGCATTTGGCTTTACATGGCTATTAGGTAATTAAATTCAGGATCTTCTGCTTTGCAGTCAAGCCCATTAATCCCTCAGCCATCTCTCTAGTCTCATACTATACTACAGTTTTTAAGTAATAATTATCTTCTAAAATAACAGTAAGAGAAAAAAAGTTTTCCTTTGAAAAACATATTTTGAAAATAAATATATTAAGTACTTTTGAATTTGGATGCCCTAACTGGATATAGTAATCACCAATTAGCATACACGACACTAAAGTACCTTCATGGTGTTTAAAACAATTAGGATAGTAAACATTGACATTGTGAATATATATTTTCAGAGTCAAATAATTTTCGTGAATTTAATCCCTATTTTGTAAGGTATCTATACCTTAATGAATAAGTTTAGAATATTTTCTCTTACTCATTAAAATAATAACATTTGGGCTGGAAATGGCCGTGCACGCCTTTAAACCCAGCACTCAGGAAGCAAACTGAATTTCAGGTCAGCCTGGGCTAGAGTGAGATCCTACCTCGAAAAAAAAAATGGCTTATTTTCTTTTAAAAGCATAGCCTTTATACTCTTCACCAAATAGTAAAAATTGACATTGACCAATATATCTAGAAATGACAAAACTTTTATTTAATTATTAAAATATAAGCTTATATTAAGGAGCTTATGATACATCAGTGTGCTTATCATATCATGCAGTCCTAGAATTTCATTGAGTGGGCTAATTACCATTTATTATGATATTAGTTTTATCATTATATATTGAAATAAAGTGGGCCAGGCACAGCTACATAAATATCTAATTTTGTAATATCATCCACATTAATAAATTATAATAAGGGGTTTATTAAATGACACTGTGAAAAGAAGGCTATTTCTTTTTCTCCTTTTCTTGTTGAAAACTTTTTGATATAATTTATGTAATCTAATATTAAAATGTTGATTAATTGGTTTTTCATTAAATTAACATAGTTGGTTAGGAGCACTAAATAATAAAATTTTAGAGTATTATTTCATGGTAATTTTAATGTAAAATTCCCTATTAATTTTATATATTTCTCTCTGAGTAATCATCCTTGGTGAAGCACTTTCTGTTTGCAATAGAGCAGCTGAAGCCAGTGTTTGACCTTTCCTAGATTCTAAGAAGTCATCTAACAATGCCTCCAAATGCAGCTGCTTTGAAGCTTCTTGAAAATGTTCTCTCTTTCATTTAAAATTTATTTGTCTCCTTGGTCACTTCCTGTAGACTTTCTTACAATGAAACCACAAAGGTCACATGTAATTGATTATTAAACTTTCTTATACACATTTAATTTTTAGAAATATGCACTTTACCTATTATACTCCCTTCTTAATACAATTGGTGTGATTCTATTGTAAAAAGAAAAATGATTTCTAGGGCTACAAAGAGTTCACTTTAAAAAAAACAAAAGATTCAGGACATTTTCAAAAAAACTTAAAAGTACTTGGAATACACACACATGAGATATAAGTATAAATCATTCTTCCATGCATTTGAAATTTAGTTTGCCTTAATTATTTAATTATATTATACTGCAATGTTAAATATATAATAATTGTAAAAGTAAATTGGATACTATTTATGAAAACATTTTCAAAGATATGTTAGATTACATATATATATACTAATAAAAATATTTAAAAAGAGAATACTGCTTGTTGAGCTGTGCACTCCTCTTTTAAGACAGATTTCATATCTTGTTTAATTTATGATTTATTAATGTCCAGGTTTTGCTTTACTTCTTTTCAGTCATGCCTTTAGATAAATATTATTAAACAATCTTAATCAAAAATTTATTTGACAAGGCAATATCAGTTCTAATTTCACAAGAAGACCTTATTTCTTTCATTGGCTCACAGCCATTATGTTCTCCTGCTCTAGAGTTCAGCCTCTCCCTCGTGGGCATTGCCTTCATCTGAGGAAGATGACCTACTAGGCTTAACAGTTTCTACAATCCAAAAATTGAAACAATGGCTGGTCTCTGCTTTCTGGCTTCCTTGAGTAATTAATATGTTTACTTACATTGGTATACAGATTAGCTAAAAATGTTTAAAACAGAGATGCAAGTCTTTATGCTGCTTTGAGTGCATTTAAAACAATTTTAAATATTTATTCCTCGTTAAATTAATTTAAATCTGTTAATAAAAATGTCTTAAATTATTACTGTGCTTTGTCTGTGACTGTTAATTTTTTTCCTAAGCTTTCATTTATAAAATGGTTCTATTTGTAACTTTCTGGGTTTTTGTTTTAAATAGATATAAAAAGATAAGATATGCATTTTAAATTAAAAGATTAAATCAAAGGTTATCCTAAAGGTATAAAAAGAATATACAATATGTATTTGCATAGTCAAGATTAGTATTATGACACAAATCATAAAGTAATAACTATTTTGACCATATTTAACCCCTTTATTTTCCCCCTCAAAGTTATCAAGAATGTATATTAGCATTCAGTATATCATTTTATATCTTTCTTTCACTTTTATATATGGAAGTTTTGAGGAATTTAGCCAAGCAAGTACTTAATTAAACATTAACTATGAATGATTTTGCTTCTCATATGAAAACCATCCATAAATGTTTTGTGGACTCAATGATTTCTTGCTACAAAAAAGGCCCATTAATACAGTTTGCCCAGAAAAAAACATCCATATGACCCTATTTAAAGTTCCTCATGGGCAGCTCAAGGGCACAACTCTTGTTACTAGCATTTACAGCCAAAATCTTTCATCCTTCCTCAATGTGGAATTGTACATATTGAGGGTTACTCTGGCTTGGACTTTTGTCATCACTTCATTTCCTAATGCCACTTCTTGACTAAGGAAGCCCTTTTCTCTCTTTCTGCCATGTAACTACTTGAATACACAAGTATTCACATTCATACTGCAATGTTGAATATAGTCGTTGTAAAAGTAAATTGCAGACTACTTATGAAAACATTTTCAAAGCTATCTTAGAATATTCTCCACCTGTGGCTTCCCAGATGTTAACCACAACAGTGAGTAGGCAATACCTTGAACTATCAGTTTGAACACATTGTACTTAGAATGTTAATCCTCTACAATGGTTGCTTCAGAGTCAAAGCCGAAGTGTGTCTGCTATCATGGAACATGGCACAACTCAGTGCCCCAATCTCCTAAAGCCTTAAATTCTCACTTTTCACATGGCTGTCTTATTAAAGAAAGGGCACCTGTGTCTCTCTTTTACAAAATCAGTAAGCATTCTTTTCTTATTAATATGCAATGTTTGTTCTTGAAAATTTAATAGGTTTTATTTTCATTAAGATATATAAGTGGGTAGGGGGGTCATAGAAGTGTCAGTTTTCTTACTGATCCATGGGACACTGTTTGGACTTATTGATCCATGGGAGAACTGATTTGATATGCAGGGGAAGAAATGTCCAAGGGAGATGCATGTCTTGTCATTATCTCTATTTACAGGTGGAGGCAAATGCATATATATATTTTTTCCTACTTCCACCTCATGCAGACTGTGCATGCATATATATGTATATATAAATATGAATGTGTGCACACATATGTACACTTGAATTTATTCATATAAATAAAATTGGACATTTATATTAGGTGAAAACCATTAAAACCATAAAAATGTTTATTTGCATACAGAAGTTTGTGGCAGTATATACATTTATACAACTCTTCTATATAATAATATGGTTATATATATATATGCATGTTGTAATTACTATATATATATATATATATATATATATATATATATATATCATGTAGGAGACTGCAGTAGTATAATGGATACAAAAGAGACTTAGGGTACAGGGAAACAACACAGACTTGAGGGTCAGTTGTAAAGTCAAAGCAGTTATGAAGTCAGTTGTAATTTCTGTGCTCATAAATTTGTTAAAGCTACATCCAAGGTTTGAAAGTCAGAACTGGTACCTTAAAGCCATTGTAATTATTGGACAAGTTGACTTCTGTGAGAGTCTGATTCAGGTTTCCCAACTAATAAATGTGTTTGAATGCTTGATTCCAAGTTGATTGCATTTTGGGAATTGGAACCTTGCGGGAGGCGTGTTGTGGGGGAGGGCTTATGGAGGTAATAGGCAGCTTCCCCTTGCCAGTGTTTGCAATACTCTCCTGCTGCTGTTGTCCACCTGATGTTGGCCAGGTGGATGCCACCTCTCTTCTCATGCCATCTTTTTCCCTGCCATGACGGAGTTTCCCCTTGAGTCCATAAGCCAAAATAAACCCACAACTCCACAAGCCGCTTTTGGTTGGGTTCTTTCTGTGAATCATGAGAAAGCTGACCACAACAGTTTGGTACCAGAGACTAGGATTGGATTTTGCTGCTAGAACCCTGATTCTGAGGCTTTGTCCTTTTGGAACTAAGGGACTTGCAGAAGGAATTTGGAAGGTTTTGAAACCTTCACCTAAGATACACCTTGCGGTGCCTTAAGTATAGCTTTAATGCATCATTGTGGTCACAGTTAAAAGACCTGAATGCCATAAGAACTATGGACTGTAGGGTTTGGTTTAACAGGGGCAGTAAGAACTTTGTCAGGACTGTGCCAGAAGCAGTCTGTGAGAGGCTTGCTGTGTTCTGCCTGCCTCCGTCCTGAGAACTTGTGTAGGGATGTTTTGTATAGAAATGGACTGGAGTAAGCAGATGGAGATGGCACAGAAAGAAATGAATTTTTTTTTTGGAAGAAACTGCTGCTCATTCAACTGCAATCGTTTGAGAGATTACAACCCTTGAGATTAGGCCACATGATCGGCATTGGGACTGCAGGAAGAATGTGGATTTTTTTGAAGTAAAGGACCTGAATGCTGATGTTTTCCTGCTCTTCATAGTTGGCTTTGTTCCCTCCACGGATTAACAAGTTTGTAGCTCACCTGGTACTCTGAAGTATACAAATGAAGGGAAGTGGGTCATTGGATGTGCAACATGGTGGTTTTTTTGACAAACAGAGGTAATTTGTAAGACCATCCTTTTAAAAAACTTACAAAGAGCTATTGTTCTCTACCTCGAAGGAATAGAGTGATTTACTCACAGGTACAAAAATTGTATGCTCTGTTTTTGGAAATGGCCATCGGTAGTCTGATGCAGGCCTGTGGGATGACCTCCATTCATGCCTATTGGAACCAGGAGGATGAACCTTTGTGTTGCAGCGGAGACCCAGTGAATGCCAGGATTATTGGATGGCTGCCAAGGAGAGCCGCCAGTACCAGATGAAATTTTCCTGGACTGTCACTAGCTGAGCTGGAGGGGCAGAATTCCAAGACCAGCAGACCTGCCACTGGTGAGATTTATCAGAGGTAATTGGAGATGCAGCCCAGTATTGCCTTTTTAAAAATTTTGTATTGCTTCAATCTATCTTTGTCATGACCAATGCTGTCTTTGGCAGTGTGAATGTTCTGTGCCATTATGAGTTTGTTGTTTTTTGGTACTATGGCTCAGTCGAAAGACCTTAAATTATGGGGATGTTTGAATATCATTAGGATGCATAAAATACTGGGGATTTTAAAGTTGAGCTGAATGCATTATATTTTATATTATGTATGATTATTAGCTTATGGGGGCCAGTTGCGGACTGAGATAGTTTGATGCAGGTGCCCCCCACAAACAAATGTGTTCTGAATGCTCCATCCCCAAATGATGGCAGTTTGGCTATTATAACCTTAAGGGAGGTGTGCTTTGGGGGTATGGCTTGTGGGGGTTATAGACGGCTTCCTGTTGGTAGCATTTGGCACACTCTCCTATTGCTGTTGTCCACCTGATATTGGCCAGAATGTGATGTCCACTCTCTGATCATGTCATCATTTCCCCTGCCATCATGGAGCTTGCCCTGGTGTCCATAAGCCAAAATAAACCCTTTCCTCCAGAAGCTGCTTTTGTTTGGGTTCTTTCTGTGAAGCAACTAGAAGTTTGCCTACAACAGCTTCTAAATAATTTTCTCTCCATGCTATCCAAATTGCCTTTGGTGAATAGCTTCAGTTCTTAAGAACAATAGTTCTATGGCAGAGATTTATTACTAACATAATCCATAAAGGCTGGTAGGAAGAAAATTGATATAAATGAATTGCTAATGTGCACTTTTATTAACCTATTGATTATAAATGATGAGTGCATAAAAGAAGTCTTTAATGTCTCATGTTAACTGCTACACTACATTAACTCCTGCCTCTGTAACTTTATGCTACTTTTGTAGATCAGGCACCAAAAATGCCAATGGGTTAAAATAAATGATTATATGTTTTTCTAAATCTATTTGGAAAGGCAGTGATTTATAAAATATGCCCCCCCCTTACAGACACCTTTTCTGCATGGAAATTATCTATATGGTTTTCTGTCATCACAGTTCTGCATTTTTATTGAACTTTGGTTTTTGTAGGACTTCTTATACCTTGTGAATTTTACATTTTTTAAGTTTTCCTGTTCTGTGATTACTTCATGGGGCTGACACTGCATGCTGGCACACACCTTTAGTCCCAGCTCTCAGAAGCCCAGGAAGGAGGATCACTGGGAGTTCAAGGCCACCCTTCAACTACAGAGTTGGCACTTCAGCCTCAGCTTGAGCGAGACCCTACCTTGAAAAAGCAAAAAAATAAAAAGCAATTATGGGTAGAATAATTCTATAGTTATTTTCTTATTGTACAAGAGATGGAAGCATAATTTCTTCATGTTTTACTTCATATTCTGAAACCTTGAACAAACAACCAAAATCCAGGATATTACCTCATGTTAACAATATCTACATTCACAATAATGTTTATGTGCATATATATATATATGTGTGTGTGTGTGTATGTATGGGTTTCTCAACTATTTCTGGAAATATACAACTCCTTACATCAAAGACAATGTGTTCTTAATTAGCAGTGTAAGAAAATTGAAAAACAATTTTAGAGTGATTTGTAATTTGAATGCTTAAGGAACATTAAAAAATTTTATTGCCATAAACAAACCCTTGATTTTCAGAACTCAAATGTTAACAATTCCAGTGTGTGCAATATTTTTGCTCTATGGTTCTGTGTTCACTTTCTTATGACTAAAGATGCTGAAAATATTAACACGGCCTTATTGCATTCATGCATCTGTTCAGTGGAGGATTGTTTCAAAACCTTTTGCTTGATATTTTTAATTAATTATTTATCACCCAGTGTAACTGCATGCCCCTTATACACTATAGTTTGTCTTTTCATTGTCTTTTGTGAAGAAAAATCTTTTATTTTTCATAGAAAATATTTTAATTTTGATGAGGTAAAGTAGTTTATTTTAGGGGCTCAAAGTTTCTGGTGTCTAAATACCTATTTTGGTATAAGCTGTAATGTAGGCATCTTGCATATTTTATAGCTTTACTTAATTTTTTTAAAATATTTTATTTATTCATTTTCAAGCAGAGAGATGAGAGAGAAAGAGAGAGAGAGAGAGAGAGAGAGAGAGAGAGAGAGAGAGAGAGAGAAAGAGAGAGCACAAGTGAGCACCAGGGTCACCACCTTGTGGGCTTGGCTTATGTGGGTCCTGAGGAATTGAACCCAGGGCCTTAGGCACTGGAGGCAAGTGCCTTAACCGCTGAGCCAACTCTCCAGCCCTTTACTTAATTTTTGTTGGGCTTATTTAGTTGTATCTTAAATATAACCTGAATCTAACTTTTTCTTATTTATTTTGCTTCTGTATTTTATTTTATTTTAGGGATATTTTATATGTATTTTAATGAAAAAAATATATGAAATATGAAGGAACTCAGAACTCAGTATTCAATTCCCCAAAACATAAATTGAAATTATAATTTTAAAAAGTTTTAATAATTTATAAATAGATTACCCTTGTTTCATGGTGCCATTATAAAAACTTAGAGGGGTTACTATATGTGTTAAATTTATCTCTAAAGCTATAAAATTGTATTCAAATGTATAATACAAAGTAACATGGACTCAGGCTTCATGATGCAGACCTGTAATTTCAGATTCTCAGGAGACAGAGGTAGAAAGATCACAATTTGAAGAATTTTTGGATTGTTAGGCTACAGTCAATTCAAAGACAAAGGTAATTTGTAAGACCATCTTTTTAAAAAAGGAAAAAAATATTCTCTAACTCAAAGGAATAGAGTGATTCACTAGCAAGTACAGAACCCTGACTTCACATCATCAAAACACCAAAATCATGAAATAAAACAAATAACAAAATATAAATATGAAATATAAAATAAAAGAAAATTTGAAATATATCTATGAATAATATTTAATGCATTTATTTCATGATTTTTATTTTTCATAACATCTTCATACTTTAATATCTTGACTAAAGTATTAATAAACTATAATCATAATTATATTCATACAAAACATATTAGTTTCCTTCAAATACCTCCCATATTTTCTCACGTATTCTTATAGTCTCTTTGGTAAAATAAAATCCACCATATTAATTCCAGATGATCGTGTTTTGTCCATAATTTGAAATGACCTATGTACTGCCTATCATCTACTGTATTTCTATAGCAAACTCAAGAATACAATTAATTCTGTGCAATGTGTTGACACCAAGGAAATTATTATTCTATTTTGAAAATATCAAACTGTTGATTATTTAAAGTTAAAGCTTAAAACTCAAAGCATATCTTTCAAAGGATTTTAACTTTGATAATTTAGATTAATTATATCATTCCACTTAAGATATTATAGAAAAATGGTATTTGAATATGTTACACAATGTCATAAGGGGTAACAGCAAGGAAGAAATTACAGTTTAATAGAGGTCATGTCCAAGTAAAATTGCAATGAACTCTAATATTTGTTTCACTTCTTAGTAAACATATTCACAACCTGAACTGAATTTTCAAGTCAATCTCAATAAAATGTTAATAAAAATCATATACTTTGCATTGAGGATTACACCATGGGATTTGCTCTTTTAAAAACTGTAACAGGGTTGGGAATTTAACTCAGTGGATGAGCGCTTGCCTAGCAAGCACATTTCCCTGGGTTTGGTCCTAAGCACCACAAAAAAAAAAAAAAAAAAAAAAAAAAAAAAAAAAAAAAAAAAAAAAAAAAAAAAAAAAAAAAAAAAAAAAAAAACCTTTAACAATGTGCAAACACCTTCATTTTACTATAGGAGACATTATGAAACTTTTTTTCTGTTTTTTTTTCTTTTTAAGGTAGGTCCTTGCTCTACCTTAGGATAACCTGGAATTCACTATGTTGTTTCAAGATGTCCATCAACTCAAGGAATTCCTCCTACCTCTGCCTCTCTAGGATTAAAGGCACATGCATGCCACCATACATTGCCATTGTTTTTAAGTTCAAACTTATCTAATTGTCTAGTAATGAACATAGAGAAGATAGTACAAACCATAGGGTGATTCTAGAATCCTACCTACCAGCATTTCATTCCTATCTGGTATTATAAGTACTAAGATTATCATGACCCTTTAACTACTGAACTAAACCGGTCTATGCTATATCTTATGAGATAAAGTAAGATGAAAAAAAGAGAGTTGAGTATAGTAAATTAAACTTATAATTCCAGCATTCAAGCATTTAGAGACAGAGGAAAGGGTATAGAGTCTGAGTCCATCCTTTACAGAAATAGAAAGTGATATGGAATATAATACCATACCCATTATATGTCCAGTATGGCCCATCAAATCCCTTGGTCTCCTGGTTAAAATAAATAAATAAATAAATAAATAAATAAATAAATAAATAAATAAATAAACCACAACAGGTTTCTATAATATGGTTCATAATCTATTCAATCAGAGCCATAAGACCAAACTTCAATTTACTGGAAGAGGAAAATCAAAATGGTCACAATTACTGGAAGTATTCTACACAATTCCCATCAATCCCCCATCCTAACATTAAAAGTTTGACAAATTCTATATTGAATCTTTATATTTATAGGAATAAATTTATGGATCTACTATTTCTGTATGAAGTCACAACTAGTAAGATTTTTAGATGTATCTGGGTGATAAAGGACTTTAGAATATTCTAAGTTCTCAAAGTCTCAAAGTTATAACACGCAAAACAAGTGCATTATGTCTTTGCAATTTTCTCATTTGTCTGAATTTATTTTCCTGGTGTCCTCCCTCATCCCTCATGTTAAATGTCAAACATGTACTCTGATGTTATTTTGGAAAAAGGTTGAATTTGTGTGATAAATATGAATTACAATGATGCATTACTCACTCAAAGATGTATTCTGATTTAATAAGAATGACTTATTGTGTTTACTTATGATAATGTAAGGGGAATACTACCTTATTTTGTCACCAGAATGGTGTGGAGAAATCAGCAATAATATAAAATAAAGAAAGGCTGGAGAGATGGCTCAGTAGTTGAGTGTGCTTTCTGTGCGAAAATGAAAATGTTTCCTTGCAACAATGGAAACTCAGAAGAGTGAAGTAGCCTAAATAATGGGAAAAATGTTTTCAATCTACTTATCATATAGGAAATTATAATCTAGTGTGTTACATACTTAAAAATTTAATCACTAAAATACATTCAAAGACCTTATTCATAAATGAACTAATGAATAGAATAGATAGTCTTCAAAAAAATGAAGAAGAGGCTAACAAATCTAAATTTAAAGGTGCCTAACCCTCTCAGGCATCAGGTACATGGAGGTTAAAATGGTTTTAAATTTATTCTTACCTCCATTAAAAAATATATACCAACACATATGGTCAAGGACATGAGGAAAAAAAGGATCTCATATACTGTTGATAAAAATGACTGGCTCAGCATTGTATCTCTAAACATAGGTACTTGCCAGGGAATTTTAACTCAGCATGTTATTGAGAAACATGCGCATACATGTTTACAGGACACAATTCAGAATTACCAAGATATGGAACCAGCCTAGATGTCTCTCAAAAAAAATGAACAAGTAAAGAAAATGTAGATCATATAAAAGATTAAGCAGAAATACACGAAACTGCAATATTC
>PVHP010008963.1:19326-52474 GCA_004024765.1 Zapus hudsonius
TATATATATATATATATATATATATATATATATATATATATATATATATATATATATATATATATATATATATATATATATATATGGATAGAGAGAGAGAGAGAGAGAGAGAGAGCAAGAGAAAAATGACCATGAGAAGGAAGAAGGGTTTTTAATGGGAGAGAGGGAGGACAATGGTACCAGGAGGGCAAGGAAGGGGCTACACAAGTCATGAAAACAGGAATGGGTACATTTGGGGTAGAAAGTGAACTACTAAGAGAAGGATTATTATAGGGAATAGAGTGTGAATTACAGCAAATGAACCAGAAACAAATGAATGCCCTTATATTATATCATCCTCAAACCTCCTCTGCTCTTTCTCTCTCTCTCTCTCTCTCTCTCTCTCTCTCTCTCTCTCTCTCTCTCTCTCTCTCAATTCTTGCAATTTATGGTATTTATTTACTCCTAAAGAAATTTAATACTGTCCCAAAGATTTAATATTTAAATGCTTCATTGTTTTGTTTATATTCTTGCTCTGCCTACAAACAAAATTGTGCTTCTAAGGTCTCAAATTCATTGATGTCAGGCACAGCATGAGTTTGGAATTTTGTTTTTCTCTCACACAAAGATTGTTGGAGCTGTTTATTCATCAGCAGACATTTGGAGGTTTTGTCCACAAAGAGGACATGAATTTGTATTTCTTAATATATAATTTCAGTTTGTGCTTTTATTGGCAATGAAATTTCCATGTAGGACATCCCTTGGTTACTTCATATGATCAAGTAATTATATACTGATTGTTAAAACAGATCTCACAAAGGCTTGTGACTCATTGGTGAATCTGTGTTTTATTAAGGCAGAAATGGCATTTAAAAACACATTTCAGAAAAATAAATCATAGTGTGAATAAAAACAACAAAAATGACTAATCACAAAGTAAAGACAATAATGACATTTAAGTGTGATCATGCTGCATTTACATTTATGCTGTTGGACAAACCCCCCGAAAAGAAGTAGCTTATGAGAGGAAAGGGTTTATTCCAGGCTTACAGAATCCAGGGGTATCACCAGCAAGGACAGAATAAGCTGGCTCACTACCATAGATCAGAGAGAGAGAGAGAGAGAGAGAGAGAGAGAGAGAGAGAGAGAGAGAGAGAGAGAGAGAGAGAGAGAGAGAGAGAGAGAACAAAAACAGCCAGGAAGCACGAATAGCCAGAGCTCCAAATGTTCCAAACACCTTAGGGTTAGACATAAGGTGGGCCCCCTGTGATGTACCCTCCAGAAAGCTGCTGGAGACTTAAGCTGTAAGCATGAACAAAAATACCTCAGGCTAGGGGAAAAACAAAATTCAAACCATCACAGATCATTAGTTCTATGGTGGGAGAGATTACCCTCAGATATTACCCCGCTCAGCTACAATTCATAAAGGAGGGGCAACCTGATGCCTCCTGTGCTATCCATAATCCCTTGCCACATGGATTGATCCAGATGCCTACCAAGTAGGATACTTAGTGTATTGGGGACAGGGGGTATGGAAATGGGATTATAAGCACAATATTTACTCAATGTATCTAATTTTGGATAATACAGATAAAATGTATTACAGTTGGTAAGCATAGATCTTACTATTTATTTAGCATTATGAATGTAAGCTCTTATATAATTACATATGTAAACAAATGTTTTATTTTACTAGAAGGTATATAAAAGTACATATACATATATTAGCATGCATTTTAATAATTGTAATTATGAAAAAGATTGATAGAGTTTCAATGTAATGAAATATTTCAATGGGAAACATTGATAATATTTGTTAATTTGCATTAGGAAAGAAAATGCATTGAATCTATTCATCTGAAAAAAGTAACTGACCACAGGGACATTTTCAATCACAGTGATAATTAAGAATATGCCAATCTTGTAAGATTTTAATATAACATTGTCAGTAAATATTATCAGTGACTATAAAGTAAAAAATTATTATACATGTTGTAATGGGCAAAATGTTTGGAAATAAATCTGACAACAAACTTGGTTTTTCTATAGGTAAATAAATCTAATATAAATATATTACAAAGTAGAAAAAACATCAGCCATACTAATATTTATGCTGATATATGTAAACATCATGTACATTAATACTAACATTAAAGATGTCCTATGGCTTAAATTATGCAGGTAGTGCATGACTTCAGTAAAGTTGATGTGGACTTCTTTTCCCCAATATACTGTGTCACAGTTTGTATTTTCAGCCTAGAATAATTTCCTGAGACAACTGCTCTCAACATTCAGTCATCCAGTTAAAATCTATCAAATAAACTCATTGTGGAGTCACAAATCTTTAATCCCAGCACTTGGGAAGAAGAGATGGAAGCATGGCATTGAGTTTGATGCCAGCCTGGGACTATAGAAGGGCTTCCAGGGTAGCCTTGGCTAGAGTGAGAACCTGCTTTAAAAAAAATAGTCTAGTAAATTTGTGACTCTACAGCCCTCTAAAATTTGATATAATTCCTTCACTAGCACGTTTTGCTTGTTGTAGTCAATTTCTAAATTTATGATACTAGTGAGCTATATTATCCATAATAGTTTATATATTTCATACTCAGCCTAGCCAGGAATGACTAAATGACTATTGGTATACTCTCTGGGTACCTCTTTATTCTGTTTTCTTCTTTAGCCACAGAAATCATCCACAAATAATTTTGTATTATTTTCCTACCAAATCTTAATTGATTCTCAATATAGCAGAAGTAATATTACACACACACACACACACATATATATATATATATACATACATATATATATATATATATATATATATATATATATATATATATATATATATATATATATATATATATATATATATATATATATATATATATATATATATATATATATATATATATATATATATTAGTATATTACTCCTCTACTTAAAATTCTAATTGCTTTCCATTTCACTTAGAATACAGAATAACCTTCTAGCATCTACTTAAGGGACATAGTAAAATCATTATAAATTTCACAGAAGAATTAAGAGTAGATATTACAAGTATCAAAATTTACTATAATACTGGCTGCACATATAGCGACTCCATTGAAAATATTTACTGATATATAAATAACTGCAGTATTTTTGAGATGTGGAATGGCACATATGAACAATGAACTTCATGATAGATGTACCACAGCCATGAATACATGTCACTCTATGTGCATATTTGCCTAAAACAAGTATCTCCTCAAATCAAAGTTTGGAGATTCATAGACTTCATTGGTGAAACCATTATTTAAAAATGTAGTATGTGAAAGTGAAATTTCATGAATGACCTAAGCAAAGTGTGATTGTTTGAATAATGTCCCCCAAAAGATTAAGGATTTATTAAAATTATTAATTGTCTCCAGGCTTCTGGCTGGAGGAAGTGCCACTTTGGCCTAGCCCACTGGGGACTGACCCTTTCTATTTTGGATGTAACATAGTAAGGATAGATATGCAAAAGAAGAGCCAGAACCCTGGTCTGGAGTTCTGCATTTTGTGAATCACAGTGTGTTACAGTGTGCTTGCATGGTGCTGGTGCTGGGCTTCTGTCTCTGTCTGGGCGTGGATCAGTGAAAAGGGGCCAGCCTTTTTTTTCCTTAACTTCCCCTTGGTCTGATACCTCAATAAATACTTTTCCTCCCCATAATCGTGTGTGCTTTTCAGATTCATCCCAGTGGCATGTGGCTGACTACGACACAAGGATAATGACTATTGGCTTGGCAAAAGAAGGAAGGGTTAATGTTGACTGAAATATGGGCATCAATGCCCACTCTTGCCACTGGGTATAGCTGAACACTTCAGTGTCAAGTGTGATATTTCACCTCCCCTTCTCATTCTTCATAGAATTCATCCTTTAGCAGCCACAGAGATGAAAAATGAAAACATCAGCTCTTCTAGTAATGCTTGCTTTTTTCAATAATTCACATATACCTTGGCATGTTCCTCAGCAATAAGACACCTTTTGAGTTTTACCATTTAGCATTTATATATGCATAACACTGCATCAACTCCAAAGTAAATGGACACAAGATAAGAAAACTTAGATAAGACATACCAAAGTAAAAAAAAAAGTAGGATTAAGATGAACAAGCACAAAAAGAAAAAAAAAAACAGAAAGGCAGTATGCTATGGAACAATAAATCACAACAATAAAGTTCTGACACAGCAGAGATGAAATACCAGCATGTAAAACTTAGGCACAGCTCTGACCCATCAGGGTTTGGACCAGAGGGCACAAACGATTCTCTTGGTACATGTGTGAAGAATTTTCTTTCTCGTGTTAGTAAAACTCAGTCTTATGATTTAGCCATCTCCAAAAAGAGTGTCTGCTCTGTTGAGACTCTTCTTAAATTACTTGTAAAGCAGTGATGGCTATGTCATTATAGAACCCATACAATGCTTTTCTCTCAAGACATTAGGAAATCATACATTACCATACAAATTGCTTCGGACTTTCAAGTGTATGGTAATAGTTTTCTATTATTTATGTGTCAATGAAATAGAAAGCTGATTTTTATTTCAAAATATAATAGACTTGTAAAAGCTATGAGCATGATAACCATTTAATTAAAGCAAAGGATGTGCATATTATTAAAATGAACCTCACATTCCTAGAAACCTCTGGAGTAATTCCAAAGACATCTATCCATAGATGCAGCCACTTCCTACTCCTGTGACCACTTTTGATTCTCTATTCTATGTCTGCACATGATTTGTATTTGCTTTGCTACACTAGACTCAAACTGGTTTTGCACATCTGGTCAAGTCTAGCCTTTGCATTTCCACACTCAACATAGACAATTTCATCCATTTCCACTCAGCAACAATGGAAGTACCTTTGCCTAACCAACCAGAGTAAATAATCACAATCCATGGTATTACCTTTCTACTTGAATAGCTCCACCATTCCTCCAGGTCGCAAGTGTATATACATCACTATCTACTGCTCGTGCTTTTACCAAATCCACTATTTGATAAACGTTTATAGAAAAAAATACGCTCTCGTCTGTATGAAATTTCACATAATTTTATGAAGATATAATCTATTTATTGAAAGATCTTCCTTGGGTTTTAAATCTCATAATTCTGAATGTTTGAGTCTGGAATTTGAAAATAATTTATTTTCTAAAGTAGTTACAGTAGAGTGGTCGAAAATTAGGGAAGGAGAATCTAAGATTAGTAAAAATTTTTTTCAGTGTGTGTGCATGTGTGTTTGTGTGTGTGTGTGTGTGTGTGTGTGTGTGCATGTGCGATGAATGCATGTGTGTCACCCTATGTGCTGCTCGCCCTACTGCAGAGTGCACTAACCTGTGGTGAGCACAGAAGAACTTGTGTCCTGTCTCATCTGTGGCTCCTCAGGCCATTCTTACTTGAACAGGATTCTCTTACTGATCCTGGAGCCTCCTGGTGTTTGCAATCTGTGCTGATTCCCTTATCTTTGCTCTCACAGGGGACTGGCTTATAGTCATGCATGTTTATGCAGGTCCTGGGGATCAAACTCTTTCAGTCTCCTTGGCCTCTTCAGGCCCTCGCAGTTGTGCAGAAAGTACATGCAACAACCAATCTATCTATTTGCTCCAAGATTACGAAGCATTTTAAGGATAAGGTGTTCCTTGGCACGCTGCCGTCCAGGCATGTCTGAGAATTCTATACTTTTCTCAAATCATTAAATACCTTTAATCACTGAGCCACCTCTTCAGTACACATCCACACACTACCTTTGCATGGGTCAAAAAAAAAGAGGGCTGGAGAGATGGCTCAGCATTTAAGGCACTTGCTTCCAGTGCCCAAGGCCCTGGGTTCAATTCCCCAGGACCCACATAAGCCAGTGCCACAAGGTTGTGGCCCTGGTGTTCTCTCTCTCTCTCTCTCTCTCTCTCTCTCTCTCTCTCTCTCTCTCTCTTCTGTTTCTTTCTCTCTCTGTATATCTCTACTTCTAAATGAATAAATAAAATATTTTTGAAAAAGATCAAAGAAAAATATATGAGACTAACTAAAGCAAAGTAGACCATATCCAAATTTGTAAGAAAAGCATATTGAGATATTCATCAACACACAAATGTTTATGTTGAAAAGAAATAACCTTAAAATATTAGAATAAAATGTTCAACCTTAGTTGAAGGAAATAATGAATCTAACAGAAGTAAACAGAATCTGTAATAGCAATCTATTCAGATGGGTGAGAGTTTTTTTAAAAATGAAATAGAGAAAAGTTCAAGTGCATTTAGAAAGAATGGAAGGATTTAAATGAAATAAAAGGAAACACGGCTACTAATGGCACAGAAATAAAGGTATCAGTAGAAATGTGTTGAACAAATTACACATGGATGGAGATGATAATCTAAAAAAGGATAAAATATTAAAATAATGAAGCTTAGAGAGATTAAATAATGAAGATACAGAAACTGAACTGAACAATAGGTACATAGCCATAACCAAAATACCAAGAAAGAAAGCAGAGGGTCAGTGGATATTAGCTTCAGTGGCACATTTCACCAAACTGGTAAAGAAATCACATCAAACTTTCTCCAAGTCTTGCAAAAAAAAAAATAAATATAGAAAGAAAGAAAGAAAAGAAAAAATAGAAAAATTGGAAATATTCTCAACTTTATTTTATAAGGCCAATATTTTCTGATAACAAACCCAGACAAATACATCAAAAGACATATTATAGGTCAAGTCTCTGAGGAATTTGGATATAAAAATCCTCAATGAAACCTGACAAACCAAACTCAACAGAATATGAAAAGACCACATCAAGTAAGTATTCAACCTGATGAAGAGTTTACCTTCAGGGGTCTTATTTGTTATCAAGTTGCATTTCTTTTCTATTTTTCTACTGATTTACTTTTCTATGATAAACATACCTATAAATAAATTAAATTATTTACAATATTCAGGTAGCATAGAAAACCACAAACATCAATGTTTCTTAAATGAGATTATATCATTATCACATAATGCCAAAAATTTGAAGCCTAGCTATCCTACTAAACAGTGCTCAATTTCAGATATATTATATCCTGTCATAGACTTGGGTTTTGAAACATTATTTCCCCTGAGCACTTTATTTAAATTTCCAATAATAATACAGGCAACTTTATTTTCTTCTATCATTCCAAATCTTTCATAGGTACAATTTCACTCTAATAATAATAAATTAATATATTTTGAATTAAAATTAGTTAATTTATTGTTCACTTTCTATTCTTTCAACTCATTCATCAACAAAAGTTTCAAATCTAAATAAATATTTTAACTTAGCTCTTTTTCTCTTTATACATGAGATTGTTGAAAAACATCATAAGACAAACAATATCAAATATTCATCAAAATCACACTTGCTTATAAATTTTTGTTTTAATAGCATTTTACGTTTTTAAATTTTAATTATATTTACATATCCGTTTTAATATACTTTAATTATAAAGCTTTCAATAAGTCATGGATATGAGAGTTAAAATAGGAATACACCATTTAAGCACATGTAGAACTGCTTCTTCTTAAAAATATTTTTATTTATGTATTTTTAAGCAGAGAGAGAGAGAAAGAGAGGGAACAAGAAAGTAGGTATGTTGTATGCATGTACCACTATGCTTTTGGCTTTACCTGTTTATTATGGAATCGAACACAGGTCATTAGTCTTTGCACTCAAGCATCTTAAAAGCTGAGCTATCTCACCAGCCCTCCAATTCTGCTTCTTTATAAATATAAATGCTCTCATCTCACAATCATAAAAGCTCCTGTACTACTAAACACATTGAAATGCAGTAATGGTTTACCTTGTCTTGTTAGATACCATTTTATATTTTCAATTTCTACAAATGAAGTTGAACTAATTTGAAATTTTTGTTAGAAATAATTAGACTATTTTGGAGAACTCAAATGTGATTTCCAATCTTCTTGGGTAGATAAAGGCACCATTTGTTCATCCAGTTCTTGTTATTTTTATAGCCAGATACCAGCTGTCCTTTATCAAATGATAAAGTAGGAAATTCAAACAATTACTCAGCTATTTTTAGGGAAAATCAAGTGTTTCGACTACACATGTTCTGCTGAACATTTTGTTTTCAATCATTTTCATTTTTCTTTTACATGGATATAAGAATACTTAAAGCCTTCAGACCATAATCTGGATGATAGTTAGAACCATTTCAATAATTCCCACTTTCCTTATACTTTATGACTCATAATAAAAGTAATTATATTCAGCACATAGGACCCATTACACTTGGGTATCAATGATAAAACTTACTTCTGGTTAAAACTAAAAATAGGTATAAATTGTAGGAATTTATAAGGCTTAATACCCAGTCCCTTGGAGGACAGTGTCACCCTGATATTCAAAACTGCACAGCAAGAAGTTGACAGGAGGGAATGGAAGTTGTGTGAACTTCAAAATCTCAGGTAAACTCTGACGTAGGCATAGTTGGTCATTACAAAATCCAAGATACCTTGTCCTTTATGAAGGAAAGCATATGGTATTATGCATCTAGATAATGGCTAATACTCAGCATTATAAAGAAATGAGTTCTCAAGCCATGGAAAGATGAACAGTAAACAGAGACACATAACTCTCCAAAAGGACCCTACCTGCAAATGTTACATACTGTTACTTCAACCCCATGACACTCTGCTAAGTCAGTAAAAAGGACCGTGTTTGCCAGAGTCTGACTGCTGAGAAGGAGGGAGTATAGGTTTCTTTAAATTGTATATGTCACTCTCATGCAAACTCTAGAATGCATAACATTCAGACAGAATTATACAGTCTATAAACCGTGGGTGATTATGCCATAAACTCCTTGATTATAACAAATATATCACTCCTTGGAAGATAAGACATGCTGTGTATCTGAAGGCCAGGTTACATGAAAAATTTGTCTGCTTTCTTGTGAACTTAAACTGCTATAGAGATAGTCAATCCAGCCCGAGTTATGTCTAGTAATAGAAATACCACAGGATATTATTAAGATTATTGAGGTTTTGCCTTATATAAGATTCATAATGTTTTAAAATCCTGCACATTATAATGTTTACAGAGAAGCTTATTGGTATGCTGATGTCCTATAAAAATTTTTCAAAAAAATTCCTGTGGGTTCACAGATAGCTATTTTTGTTTGAAGGCATTGGGAGAAAACATAAATATCACTCAATGAAATATGACTTATTTACATACAGAGATAATAATAAATGTTTCATGTATAAAAGTAAAATGGTAGCCAAGTGAAAAGAATTGGACCAAGTGAGAAAACAATATGAAAAATAAAAAAAGTACAAGTAAAACAACTATGGAATGATTCAATATTTGGATAAAATTATTGGTTTTCTTCAATGTTATTAAATTTCATTACGTTCTGTGAAAACACAAGTGATTAATGGGATTAGCTATTGATTTATAGAATTAACTCTGACAATGGGCAAATATGCATCCTACCATGTCAGTTTACTTCAGGAAATATCAGTCTCCAGTAGAATTGCTAAAGTTTGACCTTTACAAATCTCAACAACTAAGGGATAATGAAAACAGAAGAGGAAAGAAGAAGCATTTGCTCTGAGTCCATCTCTCATTTCTCTTCTTTCCATCATTTCACCCCTGCATTTTCCTTCGTTCCTCCAATGTTCACTTTAATTTTATTTGCAAAGAAATACTTTATCCATCACTCTGAAATTTAAAATATTTTTTAGAGTATTTTTCAGAGATATAAGCCACCGTTTATACCTTCTTACAAAGATAAGTTTTTCATTATACTTGGTGTAGAAATATAAGCTCAGCTCACAGCACATTCAGATTTATTTTGACCATTTGGGCCATGATGAACTGCTCAGAATGAACATCTTCTGAGAGTTGACTTAACTTTAGGCTGCTTCTTCCAAAACCTAGAGATATCTGACCTCTTTTCACCCAGACCCTTGGAGAGTTACATAACAGCCACGGGGCCCATCAATCTCCTTTTCCTATGGGTTTTACTTTTTTTTTTAATATATATTTATTGTCCATAATGAGTTACATTATTTAGTGGGCAAACCATGCGTTGTTATCCCGAATTCCCCAATTCCCCCCCTCCTCATCCCTGATCAGTAGAAACTTGCTCTTTTGAAATCTAAGTCATTTCACAAGTCTCTCATTAGCTTCTGGCCAAGAAATGTCTTTCTCAAAGTCCTGGAAATAATTTAGGACTTCCCTTTAATAAGTTCTAGTGAGGTGGGATCTTACAGTCTTAGGCGTATTCCTCTGAGCTGTAAAGCTACTTTTCATGAGAAAATTTTATTTTCTTTTTACTTTGTGTAAACTTCATGTGCCAATAAAGAAGTTTCAGACCACTATTTAGTTTAATTAAATTCTATTATTCCTGAAATTTAGTAATCACGCACTGACAAATTATATGGAATTTAAGTCAAGGAATCCTCCAAAATTACCCATGTCTTAATTAAGAGCTCCACATTAACTGAAATGTCTCTCTCACCCATCCCACTTCTCAGGAAACTGTGTGAAAAGGGGGCGTAGTGTTGTGGCACATTCATCACTCACAACGTTTGGTACTTTCACAAGTCCGCACTTTCCTCAGCTCCTTACACTTCGCCATGGATAGTGAAATCGGACAAAAGGAATGTGACAACAGAAGGGAGGAAGGAAGGCTGGAGAGCAGGAGGGATTTCAGTGGAAAGATGGGGTGAGGGACAAAATATATAAGGAAAGAGGAAAACTGCAGGAATATGACCAGAAGACAGGACAGTCATATATTACAATTCTTAACCAAATGACATCCAAGCCTCTTGATTTGTATATATCAGTTAATAATTGCAGCATAACCAACTCCATTTTAACTGTGTATTATACAGCAATGTTTGCTAGCTTTCCCTAGTACATAGTTTGTGTACTTGCACTCAACTCTGTTTTCATGGATGTTCCTGTAGGCAGAGGACTGTCCCCAGAAGGTTGGATTTATGCATCTGTACTGATGAGGGTGTGTTTCTCTCATGTTTTGGAATTTTGGGGTTAGTTTGCCTTTTGATGGTACAGGATAAGGAGACACTCATGTTCATGACCTCACTTCTTGCTATGGTATCTACAAAAGACAAGTTCTCTTGACAGTCGGAGGATAGTCTCATGTCTCAGAAACTGAAGGAAAGAGTGATCTTTCACACATGCATGCAAAGGGAGAGAGCATCAGTGAGATTCAAACAAATAAAAAAAAAAAACATGAGTACAAACAATTTTTGGTCAAAGAAAGTTAAATGGTAATCACAAAAATCAGAAAGTAGTAGAGTACAAAGTCATAATGGAAAATTCTCGAAATTAAAATGCAATGAATGATGAGTTGACTTTTCATTTTACCTCAAAGAAACCCCATCATACGTAAGCTTTCTCCTTCATACATGCTAACATCCATTTCATTGAATAATGTTAAAACATATACAAGCACAGAAATTTATTTTCTTTAAAATTTTCAGTGACTAGAATGCTGAGGGTCATTAGTGTTGTCACCTGTTATAATAAATTAATTGTGCTTTATTGGATTAAAATATAGTTGTTTGTACAGAGGGGGTAGAACCAGATTCACTCTTTTGCTACCCATAGCCCCCTGCCCCATGAACTGAGCAAGTTTGCCCATGGAGGAGAATATCCAGCTGATTGGGGATGGGGAGGAAAGAAATCCAGGGATTGGGGATACCAATGCATTATTTGCTCATTCGGTGTATCTAATTATGGATAATAAAGATATAATTTTTAAAAAGGAAAAAAAAATATTTTGCAAAACAGAAAGTCCAGGGCTGGAGAGATGGCTCAGCGGGTAAGGCACTTGATTCCAGTGCCTAAGTCCCCCGGTTCAATTCCCCAGTAACTACATAAGCCAGACCCACAAGGTGGTGTCCCTGGTGCTTTCTCTCTCTCTCTCTCTCTCTCTCTCTCTCTCTCTCTCTCTCTCTCTCTCTCTCTCTTTCTTTATCTCTTCTTGAAAATGAATAAATAAAATGAAAACGAAGTTTCTTAAAAAAAAAAAAAAAACAGAAAGTCCAAGTGAGAAGGGTTTCAACAAAAATGTCTAAAATGGCAAACTTTTGCTTAACTGGCATTTGGTTTCCAAAAAGGGTGCTCACTGTCGCTCTGATAATTAAAAAAGTGCAAATACATAAGTCGTGTAACATTCCTAATGAGGAAAATAAATTTAAATGTAAAAATATAGTTTTTGGTTCACACTCTATGCAGTTTTGTCAGTCAAACTTTAAATGGCAGGGCTTAGGAATTCCTTCCTGTTCAGACTGCATACTTCAGAACATGTTCATTCTTTGTAGTGTTTATTTTACATCCTGTTTGTGAGAACACTATCTGTTTGAAGGAAAAGTTTTACCTGACCATCTCTCAATCTTGCAACTATCTTTGTCTAGGCTGTCATCAGGCTTTCTCCTCCAGACTACTGTAATTCCTGCCAACATGACCCAGCGTATATACCTTCAATCTATCCTGTCCACAATCCCATCCATACTAAGGTCTTCCAAAATGTCCAAATATGATCCATCCATAAATGATTACATATACTTCATATTCTTCTGGTAAAGAATTGAATAGGACATGTTTTGGTCAATGAAACATGCCTTATGCAAAAAAATTGTACCTAAATGATCTGAATCAGTTACTTCCTTCTCGTTTGGACAAAAATTTTTAAATGATGCAATTGGGGAAGGAAAAGACTTTTTCACTCGGCTGAGAATTGCACAGAGTGAAGTTCATCATGGCACAGAAAGCATGGCAGGTAAGGGAATGATCACATCAATAAGAAAAAAAGTCAAAAGAGAAGAAAAGCAAGAAGCACTGGACTATAACACCTCAAATCACCCTCAGTGACATACTTTCTTCAGCAAAGTTCCTCCTAAAGTTTCCACCACCTTTCATCACAGTGCCACCAAATGGGGAAGATGCATTCAAACACAGGAGTCCATGAGGGACACTTGACACTCTAATCCTCACCACATCAGAAAGAAGCAGAATGACCAGAATTCTATTCCCCAGTACCCACTTAAAGCCAGATGCACAAGGTGGCACATGTGTCTGATGTTCCTTTGCAGTAGCTGGAGGCTCTGGCATGCTCACACTCTCTCTCTATCTGACTCTTTCTCTCTGAGTCTCTCAAATAAATAAATTATTTTTAAAAATAAAAAAATAATTATATTATGACAGTTACTTCTCCTTTTATGCAGCCATTTGAAAGCTTACCTCAGCCTTTATTCAGTAATCACCTTTTGTACTAAAAACATAAAACTTGGAGGAAGTCAGGAGCCAACCTGCAAGCCTTGAGTTAAAGGAGAGAATTTGCTCTCTCAAGCATTGATTCTCTGTTCTTTCACTGATGTTCACAGACTAATACCGTTATTATAAGAAAGTTGTTTATTTTTTTAGGAATGTGCTGAAGTGTTGGCAGATGAGAAAACATGATTAAAGCCTGCTAAGTTTGTAGCTCAATTCATCATTTAGCACAACTGACATATGGGATAACCCAGAAATTAGATGATGAACTTTTGTAGGTGAAGAGCTTTGGAAACAGGGGCTGTGATATGCCTTTGTTGTTTTTTTTTTTCTTTATTGGATATGAAGTTATTTGAGCCACAGACAAAAAAATAGATTGCCAGGTTTGTTAGAAGCATTGAGAGATCTACTTGTTACTGGATTCCGTGGGTTGAAAACAGCCATTTAAAGATACATTTCTCTTTCTCATAAGACAAAGGAATCATAATCTTTATCATAAGTTCAAACTCTGATTTTATAAAAGTTACACACAGTGCTTCCAATTAAGGGAGAAAGAGGATGTGTTGGCTTCAACTGCCCCAAGAAAACCAAATGAAGCTCATCAATTTTAATTAATTTTGAAAGGCAATGAAGGTCTTGTATAGATTCGTAAGCATGGTGACTTACAAACTGAAAAATCTAAAATGAAATGGAAATTATAATACAACTTCAAGAGACACTGACACTACATTAAACAAAATAGTGAAAGAATTAAGATGAAAATTCTGATAACTTTTTAAAAATTTTCTTTTATATTTTTCACTTTATTTTAATGCAATTTATTATTTTATTTTTCATGACTTCCTGTAGTTGGTAGGTTCTAAATGGAGCTGCCTTCATGTAAAGTGTTCTCAGCCCACATATATTAGATCATTTCTTTAAACCTGAAAATAAAAACATTTATTTAAGATCAAAAATGCCTCTTTTGTCAAAGGCAGCAATTGAATATGTCCTAATGGCCATTTTTGTGAGGTTCTACTATTCTCTCTGGAAATGGGCCAGGCATGTCCTGGTCTTTAGAAATCTTGTGTTCTTGTAGAAGCATCTCTCCCTGAGTTCCCCACACAGGTGACAAGCTGATGCTCAGAGACATGAAGCAGGCAAGATGGATTCAACCAGAAATGTGTACAAAATAGAAGAAATTGATCAATCTGATTTTGGCTATAGCATGAACGCCCCCCCTCACCCCGTCCTATCTCTGTTTTCTATAATATGGTCCAAAAGAGCAATGTGTGGCCAGGGAAATATTGCCTGATGGGTGGTTACTCTGTTTATGCCCCATAACCACCCCTTCATAGGTGAAAGTTTAAGAACCAGCTCCCAGTCAGGCTTCCATTGTGTTCATGAATACCCAGACCAAGATCCAGGTTGTACTTCATGGCAAATCCCTTGCTGTTGCATGGTGGTAGGAGACAGCCCCCAAAGAATATTGCTGATTGAGCTATTCTTTGGAGAGGATAAGTGTTTAGGGCTTGAGACAGTCAAAACTCCTTCACCAATGACCTCTACTCCCCACCATTGGGCATACAACCTGAGCCACTCTGTATGATCCTGCTTTAGCTGGAGGAGCCCACTTTCATGCCAACAGACATCTCTATGAAGCTTCAGTCACTGTTCTATGCAAAGAGCAGCTGGACTAACCAACCCATCCTCTCCTGGCCCTATGTGGGCAAAAGAAACAAGATATTCTGCAGTGCATGAATCAAGAAGGAGCCGTGAGCTAAGAGAGGACGAAAAGCCGACTGAGCACAGCTTACTCTGTCCAAGGGCTTCCTCTCTGAATCTTGCCAGTAAGCACCAGCACAAAGCCAGCAGGAGCTGGTCTCCCAGCAAGTGGAACAATGAAGCATTAGCTCTCCAGGGTTGCTCCTGCTTGAGGTGTCAGAAGACAGTTCAAGTAACACAGGAATACCTGCTCCATGAAGCAGGGACACTATGGAGAAATTCCAGCATAACCTATCCTCTCAAACCTCATGTTCCTTTATTCCCAGTATGTGGTCCCTATCACTGAGTTACATAGCTTTCTGTAACAGGTTCAGTGTGAATTCCAGCATGTCCAAGGCCACGCTTCAAACCTCCCTGTTCCCATAAGGTACATTCTTATTTAGAGTACTTGATCATCAAAGTTTCCTGCCTTTGTAATTGGATGCTTTAATGTCATTTCTAACCATGTGGCTCCTACAAGAGATGTCTGGGGAATTCAGACAAGACCCAGTTCATTGAGACATGGAGAGCTTCAAGCAAGGGGTTATAGCTTAGTTGTAAAAAACAGACTTAGAGAAATATGTACACCGACCTGTGTTCTAGTCAGAGAGAAGAGGGAGAAGGGAGGGAGGGAGGGATAGAAGAAGGAATTGAGGTGTGTGTGTGTGTGTGTGTGTGTGTGTGTGTGTAAGGGAATCAGATAAGAGAATGTGCTAGTCCATCCATCCACAGACTCCATGATTGAATCTTTATTGTGCAGACATTTATTCAGCTCTTATAATATAGCACCAGACTGGGTAGATGTAGTTTGTGATACACGAGTCAGCAAGAGGACACACAAACCAAAGGATGACACATGTGATCAAGTTGCTACAAAAATGGAAACTCAGGACTCCATAGAAAGAAGCAGCAGGATGTCAAGCCCAGCCTACTATACAGAGCAAGTTAATGTCCAACCGGGCCAAGGCTTCTTAGCTAGACCATATTGAGAAAGAGTGAGGGAGAGAAAGAGAGAGAGGGGAATGGAGAGGGAGAGAGAGAAAAAGAGAGAGAGAGAGAGAGAGAGAGAGAGAGAGAGAGAGAGAGATTTAGAAGATCAAGATCAATGAAGAATGACAGAATGACTCAACCCAGAGTGATGATTGCAGTTTGCCCTCAGCCAATGGTTAATCTCACTTCCCTTTGCATGAGGGGAATTAATATGCTGTTGTTCAGTGACCTTTCCATATATATATATATCTATATCTATATCTATATCTATATCTATATCTATATCTATATCTATATCTATATCTATATCTATATCTATATCTATATCTATATCTATATCTATATCTATATCTATATCTATATCTATATATATATATATATATATATATATATATATAGCAAAGGATGTCATTGTACCAAGAAATATTTAGACACCCTTACAAGCTAATCAAAAAGAAGTGTTTTTTTTTTCATTTAGGAAGAAATGATCAGAATTATAACAAAATTACCATGTATATCCAACAACAACAGATGAATGTTTTCACATTTTAAACATATTTTTATTTCTTTATTTTAGATAGAACGATAAAGCCAGAAAGAGTTTGGGAATGGGCCCCCTAGGGCCTCCTGCCACTGCCAACAAAGTCCAGACATGTGCTGCTTTGTGAGTCTGGCTTTACATGGAGAGTGGAGAATGGAACACTGACTTTTTTAGGTTTTGCAATGTGAGCCAACTCTCCAGCCCTGCTTTCACATTAAATATAGAAATATATTTGTATTTAATTCCAAGGAGAGAGAGAGAGAGAGAGAGAGAGAGAGAGAGAGAGAGAGAGAGAGAGAGAGAGAGAGAGAGTCAGACAGGGATTTGGCATGATTAGGGCCTCTGTCTTTGCAAACTCCAGATGTATGTGCCCCGTGTGTGCATTTAGCTTTACATTGGTCCTGGGGAATCAGACTTGGGTTGTTAGGTTATACAGGCAAGCCTCTTAAACACTGAGCCATCTTTCCATCCTTGCTTTATCATTTTAGTGAGTAAACTTATCTAAACTATTTATTCAATAAGACTGCATTTCGGGTTGATTTGAGGTTAAAATTTAGATTTCCATGTAGGTCTATGCAAGTATTAAGCTTATTGCCCACTAAAGTTCAGTGCCTCTTTTACTTGTTGGGCAAGTCATACTCTGGAAATAGAATGTCTTTAACATTTCCTGTTAAAACGATGGTTGTGGCTGCATGAATAAATTCTAATGCAATTTAAGCAATTTGGTTTTTCAAAATTACAATGAAGAATCACACTTAGCTTGAATTTTTATCCTAGTGACCAAATTATAATATTGGTTAGTTTCAATTATTTATATGTCCTAAAATCTAATATAATAGGTTTAATTTTTGTATGTACTTGAAGGTTAGCTAGTCCTAACTAGGTAATGCACAACAAGAATCTATAGTTTATTTATGTGTAAATTTCTAAAAGCATATGTGAACTTATATATGTTATATTTATATTCACATTTAAATGAATACATAGATAATTACACATAAGTATTTTCATAAATGAAAAAAACTAACATTTTTATTGAAGTCATTAAATTTCAAGTAAGATTTTTAAAAATTACAATAATTAATCAAGGTCATTTAAAGGACCATTTTTATACTTCTATAAGGCTGTCATAAATACCACATTAACTAGAACTTAATAAAATAGAACTTGTTTTATTTTAGAGACTTAATCCAAAATGTAGAATTTGAACAATAATTCTAATTGTATTAGGTATGTATTTCATTTATATTGATGAATTAAGTTTTTCAAGAATTCTGTAAATGCTCATGATATTCCAAATAAACCTGGAAAGTGGGACATGCAATTTTTGGTAATTCATTTAGTTGGAAATACCAGTTTCTCTGTTTAGAAAAATTCCCTATAAATGCAGAAGAAACTTCTTACATTTTTATTGCCCACATAGAGATGTACCTAGAGTGAAACAGAGAAAAAGGTCTCCAGGTCATAATGTACAATTTCACAGTTTAACTTTTGAATCATATAGATAGCACACTTTATGTCATTATTTGAAATCATCCTGCTAAGTGACCATTGCACAGAGTAAAGATAAAATAATCTATTTTGATTGAATACAGTTGATCAAATAAAACCTGTATTGATGTTATTCTGCAAGATTTATTTTTCCTATCCAATGTTATGACTAATAACTCCTCCCTTTAAGTAGTTAGTTCCCATGCATGATTATATGTTTACTATTTGCTTAATGCTTCAACATTTCTCTGAAATTTTGTTCATGTTAAGCCCTGCCTCTCCTTCTTTCTTCTACATCAAAACACCCTCCCCAACCTAATAAACTGACTGTTCACTGCAACTGTCTCCTGGGTGTCTTTTCCTGTTGTGCTCACCACTTTTCCAGACTCTGCCCACCCAGCACCTTGGATGAACAGGGGTGTCAATGCTCAATGACCTCCTATGTAATCCACCGACCTACAGCAGAGCACAGTACTTACCTGCATGTTCTTTTTATCCCCACCCTTTGCTTTAGAAACCTGCTCATTCCATGTTATCCATCCATCCATTCCATCCAGTGATAATTAGCCCAGCTTCCTGCCAGGCACATTCCCATCAGAAGATTTGCCTTATTCATTTCCAAGAAAATTAGATTATTGTCTGCCATTTTGGGATGCTCTCTGAAATATTTGTTTTATTTGAACGCATGAAACTTCATTCTTTTTATTTAAGATGTAATGACTTTTTACAAATCCATTAATGAATTGTTTCATTATCACAAAATAAAATTTAAAGATCTTAATGCCCCCTATGTGCTTCACATTCTCAAGTATCTCCATTTAATTGTCAATTTCTGGCAAGGATTGATATTTTTATGACTTATTTATGCGGTTTTGACTTATCCAGAATGTTAACATTGGACATACAATATATGAGATCCTTTCACGTTGCTTCTTTTACTTAGCTCTAGGCATTTAAAATTTATCTTTCCCTTTCAGTAATTTGATGGTCCCTTTTCTTACTAAATCCAATTCCATTTCAGGATTTGCCATTGCTTGCCTTTCTACTCACTTCTTAAGGACACTATCTATATTTCCAATATTTACTTTCACAAGTAAGTTTTCCCATAGACATTATTTTTCATAAATCAAGCAAAATCTCAGGAGCATCACTTCTGAATAATGAGAGTTCATTGTCCACTAGCGAACTGAAATTGTCATTACTATACTTCTCAACTCTGTTGTTCCCCACTTGGATTGTCTCTGTCATATCTACTTCACTGGTGACATTCTTTATTTGATATCAACATGAGTTACTCTAACCCTTTATGCACATTTTCTTAGCTCTTGTAACATATTCAAAATGCCTAAGCTGAAGGTTGCTATTTTCAAGATGGGCTTCTTGCAAACCAATGTGCATTGCCTGCTTCTTCATGTGTATGGGCCACATACAGATATTTCTTTGTATACTTTATAAATTTTGTTGGAAATTTTACATTTTAGGTATTATATTGTATCAGTTCTGGTTACTGACTACTCCCAGGCTATGCATATATATATATATATATATATATATATATATATATATATATATATATATATATATATATATAACTTGTTAAAATTTTTTGACATCACCAGCATTTAATTTTCTCACATATTCTTTTATAGAAGCAAATCCATTTGCTTCCCAATACTGGATGTACACACACACACACACACATGTGTGTACATACACATTTCACAGATTATATATATAATATAGATAATATATATTATCTATTACCTATCATTACTTATTCCCCATGAGCACATACATACAATGTCTTCCTATACTAAATAAATCTAAATGGTTAAGTGTTAAAATACATACTGATTATGATATATATATATATATATATATATATATATATATATATATATATATATATATATATTCTGCTTAACAAGAATGTATTGTAACCTTTCATCCAGTATTGGGAAGCAAATGGATTTGCTTCTATAAAAGAATATGTGAGAAAATTAAATGCTGGTGATGTCAAAAAATTTTAACAAGTTGTATTCATCATATCTATCAGCCTTTCTCATTTAATCTATAGCTCTTTAATAGATAAACATAGGATCCAGATTTAACTAGTCATCAATATTTCTGTGTCATGTTCTACTGTCCTGTTTTGATTGACTGATACTTAGGAAAATTATGATTTATAGATAATATTCAGAGTGTTTTGGAAACACTTAAATCACTGTAATTGGAGAATTCTATTAGTGTCACATTGATGAGAAACAGCTGTCTAGAGAAGGGATGGTGACAGTAATATGAGGAAACCCTGTTAGCAAGATGCACAGCATTATCAATGTCCCATAGTTTCCCTTCCACAACTTTCTGTGACCTTTTGCGTGACTATTTCAGAAAGGAGATGGCATCATTTTCCACCCTCTCTCTTGACTATTACAAATAATGTCCACATTAATGACACCTTTTGACTCATTTATGATTAGAACACAAATAGTCTTATCAGAGTCCATTAGAAAGGTAAAGCTACTATATAGACACAGGAAATTAAAAAATGGCTCTATGGTATCCTTATCTCTCAATTAAACTTGAAAAAATGATTTTTCAAGACCAGTCTCACAAGATCTGAGTTCAAAACATAAATTTTCAACTGAAGAATTGTTTGGAGATTCTCAAGGTAATTTTTCCTCAAAACATACATTTGCCACATGAAAAATAAAAAAAATAGAGAGCAAAATAAAATTATATGTAAGTAGGAGGTATGTTAGAAAATCATCTTATAATAATTTCTATTCTGTAGAACTTTTAAGAAAAAAAATATGAGGGAAATACACTCCAGAAATTCTGTTAGAAGAGCTATTAAACTGTAAATCGAAGTACTATTGATTTATGGAAGATTTATATTTCATATGTGTTCTAAACCCCAGCTTTCCACTTTTAAATAGCATTTGGACTTTGAGAAATTGAACGTGATATGCAATCCACATTGATTACTTTTCATGATAAAAGTTAGCCTACTAAAATATTCTGTAAAATATAACTACTTTTACATATTTTTTTACTCTGACAAGTCATATTAAAATGGTACATCATTTTAAGCACATACTAGGTTTCAGTATTTATTAACTGATTTCCCAGGGATTCTACTGTGAAAAAATATTGTTAGAACAGAAAAATGTAATTTTAGACATCCACCCTTTGTATGCTCTTCACATACAGTTTAAAAAATTTGAAAATTGGATATTACAAACTTTATAAAGGTGTTTATTTTTTCTAGTAAAGTTGTGTCATACTCATACTGTTATTACTTTATTAGTAGGGAATTAGATTCCATTTATAAGGACATAGCTAAAGCAAATTTTTTTCTCTCTCTTTATATATTCAATAAACTGACAGGAGTGATATGAGATTATCTTTTTTAAATTAAAGAAAATAATTTGTATAGACCTTGTATATGTAGGTTCAATGATGGGATCATTTTTGTCCAAACATTTTATTGAAATATACACAAAATATAAAATTTTTCAAGGGCCAGAAACTTATGCATCAGTTGTTTGATTTCCATAACTCTTCAGCTTTCTTTTATTTCTTGAATTGAAGGCATATGGCATGAAACCTCTATAGACTTACGAGCAAATATTAGAAATTATGAGTATTTTCATGGGAGGAGGCTTGCTCTATGTACTGCTTCTGCAGCTCAAGGTCTGCCCTGAACAGTACCTAACTATACAATGCAAGAAACCAAGAGAATTGTTTGTTTGTTTCTTTGTTTGTGCACATGGAATCCTTCACTTTTGGGTTTCTGGGTCATGACATATTTACTTTATTAGTAATATGTTTTTATTTTCTATAAAAGTATAATGTAAAGACAGAGGCAACTTAATGAAAAGCTAGAAAAATTTCAGCTATGGAATTATTTACTTAGATGGACCCCAACCAAATCAGCAGCAAAAGATTTGAAATTCAATGTAGTCCTTTGCTCTGCAGGGAAATAGAGGTAAGTCTGAACTATATGAGACCCTGTCTCAAAAAGAAAAAAAAAAAAAACTAAGGTGGAAAATAATTGACAGAAACAACAGACATCCATCTCTGGTATCCATGCTTACATGTACACATGTGCACACATGCACAAATATATGCACACATCACCATGCGCAGACTAAAAATAAACAAAAACACCTGTATACACAAACATGCACACATACACATAAACACACAAAAAGGAAAAAATGAATGAAATTGGTCTTAGATATCATGCCATTTAACTTTGATTCTTTAAAATACTTGTATTTATTTATTTGCAAGCACAGAAAGACAAAGAGTTAGATTGGGTGTGCTAGGGCATCTAACCACTGCAAACTAACTCTGAATGAATGCACCAGTTTGTGCATCTGTCTTTATGAGGGTACTGGGGAAATCAAGCATGAGTCCTTAGGTTTGTTGACACTCACCTTAAACAATGAGCAATCTCTTCAGGCCAACTTTGATATTTTTTTTTTTTTTGTGGGACATTTTCAGGAACTGCTTGTTGGCACTGCTAAGTGAGGGCTCAGAGAACAAAGGGTTAAGGATGTTTGAGCAGGTAAAAACCCCGAAAATTCTTTAGGTGTTTCCCAGCTCCATCAACCCTGATTCCCAACCCCCAAAGTAAGCCACAGGAACCCGGCATTCCCATTTCTGCATGACTGGCAATGGGTGTCAGACCCAAGTAAAAAACTTCCCTGTACCCATCCCCATGGACCGTGGCTAGAATCACATATTTCCTGCCACTCAGGCCTCCAAATTTTAAAAATTAGTTATTCACAGGTTGTCTGCACTCACCTATCCCCTTGCAGACCACTAACTCACCACCCTGATTAACCAATCCCCTTACTCTCCCCTATTCCTCATCCCCCTGGTTTCCTTTCCCTATAAATGAAAGCTCTCCCCATTAAATAAGGAACCACCTGGATATACTATACACATGTGCTCATGTCTGTCTACTCCCCCGACCACACCTTGTATAGGCACCCAGCTCTGTGGAACCACCCTGAGAAAACAAAGCAACCACCAGCCCTAGCTCAGCTTCCCACCGCTTTCCCTCCATGGCAGCTGATGGCACCCCAGGAGGCAGAACGACAGGATATTAAAACACAACAAGTTAGATAACCTATGAAAGGGTAATGGAGACAAACATTAAAGATACACACCACAGCCCAAAGCAGAAACTCAGAGTTTTAAGAACTTAACAGTAAAGCATACTTAAAACTCACCCTCCATGACTCAGAAAACTTGGTGGAAGAGGGGGTCAGAAAGATTGTAACAGCCATGGTGGGGGAGAATATGCATAGACATTTCACCCCACCTTAACAATAACTCACAAAGAAAAAAACCTGGCTAGTGCTTGTACAATTCATAACCCAACATCCCATGTACCAGTCCAGGAATCCCACTGTGGAGGCCAATAAACAAGATGAAGACAGAGAGGATGTAAATGGAGGTATCATCACAAGATTTGCTTATGCAATGTATCTAATTATTAATAATAAATAAGTTTAAAAATCTAACCATGGAATATAATATTGTGTTTAATCTGGAGAAAATAAAAACTCACGCAGGCTTCTTTGATCTTTTGTAAGCTGTCCCACTATACATACTAAAAAAAACTTGACTTATAAGTCATTCCTACTTTGGTATGAACAATAATTTGAATGGATTTACTGTCATATATGTATGAGTTTAACAAACCTGTATTGTAAGTCAGGGTACAATTCATGAACACAGAAGCATCGCTTGCTTAAACAAGAGCCTTTCGAGGTTTAATGATAATTACACTGTCTAATGAATTACATAAATCACTTATAATGAAAGGAAATAAACAACTACTCTGAGATGAACACATTAATAACTTTTCAAAAGCAATGAGTAATTTAATTTATGTGGTGTGTGCACAGAGAGTAACAACTTCAATTTTATTTGTAAAATAATTAGCAGTTAATCTAAAGGGATTCAGCTTGTCAACCAGCAATACTTTAAACAAAAAAAAAATGAAGATTAAGTTTTGCTTTGATAGAAATTATGCTGATTATATCCCATGATAAAAAAATCACTTTAAAGAGAAAAACATGAAGGTGTATTTAAGGTCATTCATATAAAAATAGTTATTTAAAATTGTGAAATAACATGCTTCATATCAAATAATTATTGATGTGCTATGATTTCCAGTGATTAAATGCCAACTGAATATGTATATGTAAATTTTAGTATAATAAACTAGATCTTAAAATGCATTATGTATTCTAGAATATCACTGATATTAGTTAAAAGGATATTAAACTAGTAATACAGAAATAAAATATAATTTTAAAAGTTGTTCTCTTCATGAGAGGTAAGCAGGAGCATCTATATTAACCATTTGGTTTTTCCTCGCTTTAACAGACAGTTGTCTTTCTTTCTTAATTTAGCTTGAACACATTGCTTTTCCCAAAGTTTTAAACATTCAATTCAGTCCTCCTGTGAAACATAAATACTGTATAATAGTCGGGTGGACTTAAACTTAACAACTGTCTCAGATTTGAAATCTGTGTATGTATTCCTTTGTTATGTCACTTGACAACAAGCTATGACCCTCTCTGCTAAGTAGGATTGGGATATTAAAATGAATAACATATAAAATTTATCCCATAGAAGTAGCAAATGATCAAGGGAATTAAATTCATTAATAGTTAAAATTCATTGTAATTGTAATTTGGGTAATTCATGCCTACAAATTTGTAATGAAGGTCTTACCTTGTCTATGGTGTTGGAGTTTTTAATCCACAGAACAATTTTCCAAGATTTTCATGTGGAAAATGGGAAGAGTAGATATACAAATGGAACCTAGGATCCCTTTAAGATTTGAAAATTTCACATGCCTCATCAAAGCAAATGCTTACAGACAGATAGCCAACAGTAAAAGAGAAACTTCATGCCCAGGACTGGGGAGATGGCTCAGTAGACAAAGCATTTATTTTGTATGGCTGCCTTTGGTACTTATGGGTGATGAGTGTCTTTATTCTGGCTGCCTTCACTATTTCTTTTGATATTTCCCATTTCAATGATCCTTCAATGGCATTTGAATGAAAGTTCCATCAGGTTTTCAACCCAGACGAAAGATCAGAGATTCTCCAGGAATCTTTCAGGCAATCAGGGCCAGATTGGGTCTGATTAGGTGTTCAGTTTCCCTGCTCAAACCCACAGACATCTATTGGTGGACTGCCAGCTCAGATCCTTGAAGGGAATCCTATTACTTCCCAATATAATACAAATCCTTCCTATCAGTTTGGTTGTGTTCCTCTAGAGAACACTAACTAATACCATACACTCACAAACATAAAAGCAAACCACTACTCATGCCAAATGACAGACACAATGAGAGGCCCTTTCACTTGCAACATATTAAAAAAATAACTTGAAATGAAATGCTATAAACCTCCTCTAAATAGATTTTGAAGGAGACTTTTTTTTCAATTTTCCTTTCTTGATACTTTCTTTGAGTTTTTTTGTTTGTTTGTTTGTTTGTGCATTCGTTTCACTCTTCTGGATATTTTTCATAAAAGAATTTTCATAGTAGAATGACAGTGACCTTTTAAGTTAACATTGTGAACATCTAGCGCAGAAAGTAGTCTACAGTTTTCCTGAAACAATACAAGAAAATTTCATTCAAAATAATGAGTGTGCACATGAAGATGGAATTTTTATTATGATATTGAGAAAAGCTGAGTGTCATGTTATTTTGTTCCCAACTTTCCACCATAATCAATTATTCTACTAATTGTTAAAATGTTGCCTGGCTGACTGTTGAAAGTATAGCTTTAGAAGAGTAATCATTTTTGTTTCTCTTCTCATGCATGAGTAACAAAAGAGAAAAGTTCTGTCTACATTTTACAAAGATGAGCATATGGTATGCTGTCAGTTTCTGATGTATTCCCCTTGAATTGCTCACCAGAAACAATTAGTCAAAAAAATCAACTCTATTCATGAGGTGTTTTTTTTATTCATAACCTCTTTCAAATACATAACGCTTGGTTCTTATGGGATTCATTCACTCAAATTTTATACACACTTTCATTTCCATATTCAAGATTAAAAAGAATTTTACAACAGAAAACAAGATAGAAACATTAAACATCATATTTTTTACTAGGAAGAAAGTCCCACATTTATCTAGGGGGAAGTATAGTCTACACCTGTAATGGTTGATTCACTAAACTAATATTTATTAATATGTACAGTGTGCCAGAAAGTATTAAAATGATTAATATACTGAAGTTTATAACAGAACAGACTTCAAAATACAGATTAAAAACATAAATAGAATTGGCCATAGTTTCAACTTTTAAAATTTGAGGAATGTTATATTGGTGAATTTGATGATACAAATATTGATTAGAATTAAGTCATGAATATGAAATCTTGCTGAAATGTGAAAAATGTAAGTGATCACATACACTTCAAACTTGTGTCCATATGTCCTTATTTTCTTAGAAATGTTTCATTTTTATACTCTGTCACTCTGAACATTTCCTTAGACTTTTAGTTTTCAAAACTGGCTTTAAAAAGTTGTCTTGGCAACAGAATTCCACCAAAGGGACATGACTTGTTGGGGACACCCAAGGAGGAGAACATTCACCTCAAACTCACCATTCAGAGCCCTAACACAACCTCTAAGGAAGTGAGATGGCGAGCAAAAGAGCTATTCCCACAGCAAGGCAGATAATCTGGGGAAGGACGATAGAGACAGGCACAAAAGGTGCCCAAAATTGTCCAAAATACAAATTTACAGACTTAAAAACCTAATAACTATGCAAAATATAAACTCAACCAATATGACTCAGGGAAAGAATGTAAGAGTCATGAGGGAGGAGAATAACAAATTCATAAGAGGAAATTTCATCATGGAATCAGTGGCTTTATCTAAGAACCTATGAGCATATTTTTGTGTTAATATATGTAATTTTAAGCCAATAAAAATAGTAAAAAAGTTGTCATGGTCAAAATGCTTAAAGAATTAGTTCTGCACTATATAGTCAAATGTTGTATTAATATTTATATTTTATAACTTATAAAATCTATTGGATCAAGTACAATGTATTATTTTCACTAGTGGTAGCTCTATGTGCTTACTTGATTTGGCCATGGATTGTACAGATATTTGCACAAACATCCCTATTCTTGTTGCTGGACAGAAGCAATTATTGTTGATAGAATGAGTGAAGCATAATGTCCTCCATAGTATAAGTAACACATCATCCAACCAATTGAAGGCCTCACAAGAGCAAAATAACTGACTCTTCCCATACAAAGGTAATTTCCTCTGCCTGACTTCGGTCAAACTGAGGCAAATGTTTGTTTATTTTATTTACATTTGTACTTAAACAGACACTGTAGCTCTTCTTCCCTGTCTCTTAAATTGTATCATCTTTGAATTTCAACTGTAGCATCAGTTCTCAGGTGCCTAGCCACTAGGTTCAGAATGGACATAAACCATTGCCCATTCTGGGTCTCTAACTGACCATGCTGTTTGTCTTTCTGCCACATATAAGCCAATTCCGCTATGTCTCCCTTTTCCTTCTCTGGAGGACAGTGACTAACACACACACACACACACACACACACACACACACACATGTATTTGTTGCAGTCCTGTTTCCCTTAATGAACAATTATAATTTTTTTCTAAATTATCTATTACATTACAGGATTTGGAAAGGAAGAAGTTAAACTATCCTTTTTTAATTAATTAATTAATTATTTCTTATTTTTATTTTTATTTTTTGTTGTTGTTGTCCATAATGAGTTGCGTTATTTAGTGGGCAAATGATGAGTTGTTATCCCCAGTTCCCCAATGCCCCTATTCCCATCCCCAGTCATCTTGATATCCGCCTCCGTGGGCCATCTGGATAAGTCCTTGGGGCAGAGAATCATGGACAACCTAGGAATCAGCCCAGTTCTCCTGGACCTATTTGGTTGTTACTCAGGGGCATCATGCCTCTGGATATTCTCCCCCACCACAGCTCTCACAATCTTTCTGCCCCCTTTTCTGCTCAGTTCCCTGAGTCATGGTGGGTGAGTATTAAGGCTGCTTTAATGGTGAGAACTTAGGGGTCTTTGTGTCGAAAATTGTTGGTTTCTCTCTCACTGGGTTATCCTGTGTTGATTGAATGGCTGTGGCTGTGGTCCCTTGTTCATCCCGACATTCTCTGTGTGGTTCCGTATGAATCCTCCACAGTACGAATGTGGTGGTTCATCTCTTGACAGGATCTCAGCTATCAGCTTATGGTCATTTGGCATGGTTAAATGGGCCACAGCTCTCTCACTGCATTCTGAAAAATACAAACACAATCTCCATCGGAGAGTGACATCTGTATAGGTTAACAAATATACACAATTCTGGATTACCTGGATTCTATTTTCAGTAGCCTCCCCGTCAATTGCTCACATAGTGCATCTTTTCTTGGGAGCCCAAGAGTCCGGGATCTGGTGCATGTTGCCCTAAATCCCCAGTTCCAGTTAAGGGCTCCCCTTCAATAAGTGGAATATTTGGCCAAATTTAAAAGCTGTTGATTGTCTCCCCAAGGCCCAAGTTTCTCCATTGCACAAGTGCTCCTTTCTTGGTTCACTGTTCTCTCCTATTAGGAAGTGTGATCAGCATTCTCATGGCAGCAAACTGTGTTTCATGCTAGTGGTCTCTGTTTGCTCCAGCTGTCGTTGATCAGCTTCCCCTGGCAGTTTATGCAGTGCCTTCTAGCACTACACTAACTAACATCTGGGGGCTGGTTACCATTCTGGACCTTGACAGGTCTCTCTATACTTATTGATGGCATTCTGTGGTTTCTTCAGCAACAGGGTATTGCCTCAGGCCTGGGGATGGCATTCAAGGGCTTTGACAGAATTCTGTCTTGTTTTTGGAACCTCATGGGTCACTTTGTTCAACAGCTCAGTGAGGGAAGGAACCGGTGACTGGGACAAGGGGTTGTCAGACTGATCAATTATTCACAGGCTTAGACTCTCTCCCCTACTACTCATGGTCCCTCTTACCCATCAATGTCCAATACTTGCTCAATATATTACAGAAGTTTGTGAGGATTTTATGATTTTGAAATCAATTTGGTTTAGCCTCATGATTAAGCCATTCCCCGCACCCCATCTCTTACTTGGAGCAGATCCTACTAAGTGATCTCTCAAAAGAATAGAGAGCCAAACACCTCATATTCTCCCTCATATATGGCCCTTAACCAGGCTAACCGTAATCTCTATGCAGACTAGTAGAAAGAAGTGAGAGGTCATGAATAAGGGGTAAACTATCCCTTTTCTGCAGATGACATAATCTTATATGTAACAGATCCAAAGAATAGTATCACTATACTACTGAAGGTTATTAATTCCTTTAGCAAAGTGGCAGGATACAAAATTAACACAAAAAAATCTGTAGCCTTCCTGTATGCAAATGATTTGCACACAGAAAAAGCAATCATTGAAAAAGTCGTGTTCTTCATAGTCTCAAAAAAGAAAAAAAAAAAAAAAACAAATACCTTGGAGTAACACTAACCAAGGATGTGAAAGTTTTGTATAATGAAAACATAAAAACACTGAAGAAGGAAATTAAGGATGACACGAAAAGATGGAAAGATCTTCCATGATCCTGGATAGGTAGAATTAATGTCATGAAAATGGTGATACTCCCAAAAACAATATACAGATTTAATGCCATGGCAATAAGAAAACCAGCATCATTTTGTAGACATAGGAAAAATAATTTCCAAATTTATTTGGAAAGGCAAAAGGCCTTGGATATCCAAAGCTATCCTTTGTAAAAGAAGCTCATCAGGAGGTATCACCATACCCAATCTAAAGATATAGTACAAAGCTATTGTAATAAAAACAGCATGGTAATGGCATAAGAACAGACAGGTAGACCAATGGAACAGAATTGAAGACCCTGCCCTAAGCTCAAGCAACTATAGCTACTTAATATTCAATAAAGATGCCAACAATTTCAATTGGAGTAAAGATAGTATCTTCAAAAAAATTGCTGGACAAATTGGATAAATACTTGTAAAAAGATGAAAATAGACCCCATCCTCTCACCATGCACTAAAATCACCACCAAATAGATCAAAGACCTCAACACATGACCTGAAACTTTGAAAATCCTGGAAGAAAAAAATAGGGGGAACTCTCTATGAAATAGGAGTAGGGAAAAACTTCCTGAAAAAACCTCTAGTAAATCAGGAAGTACAGCAATCACTCAACCAATGGGATCTCATCAAGCTAAAAAGCTTCTGTACAGACATACTACCATATTCAAAGCCAATAGACCACCATCAGGCTGGGAGTTAATTTTTACCAGCTACAATACAGATAGAGGTCTAATATATAGAACTTACAAAGAAAACAATAAATTAATAAAATATCAAATAGCCCTCTCACAAAATGGGCCTCTGAGCTCAACAGGGAATTTTCTGGAGAAGAATTACAAATGGCCAATCTCATTTAAGGAAATGTTCAACATCATTGATAATCAGGGAAATGCAAATGAAAACAATAATGAGATTCCACCTCACTGCAGTAAGACTGGCAATCATTAAAAAAATCTACCAAAAATAGATGTTGGCGAGGATGTGGGGGGAAAGGAAACCTCCTTCACTGCTGGTGGGAAGGCAAGCTTGTAAAACCACAGTGGAAAGCAGTGTGGAGGCTTCTGAACAGGATGGATATAGAACTACCAGATGACTCAGCTATCCCTTTACTGGGCATATATCCTCAAGACTCTTGTTTCAGCACAGAGACATCTGCACAGCCATGTTTATAGCAGCTCAATTCATAATAGCTAGGAATTGGAACCAACTTAGAACCAACTTAATGCATATTGCTAGATGATTGGATATCAAAAAGTTGGTACATATACACCATAGTATTCTACTCAGCAGTTACGAAAAATGATATAACAAAATTCAAAGATAAATGGATGGATTTAGAACAGATCATACTCAGTGAACTCACACAAGAACAGAGAGACAAGTGCCACATATTCTCTCATATCTGTGGCCCCTAATAAGGTTAAACTGAACTGCAAGTAAGTATGACTCGTGATTCAGGTGAGAGGCAAAGGGGACAGAAGGAAATGGGGGCAATTGTGGAAGCAACAGAGGGGTGAGATATACACAAACTTAAACTAAAAATAATTTGACTCCATTGAATCCTATCTTCTGTACAAGTTCTGGAGGTAGATAGGGCCCCAAAGGAAAAGTCTAGAAGGAAGGTACAAGACTGAAATTTCAGGGAAAAGGGGGGGAATTGGGGAAGTCGGGATAACAACGCATGGTTTGCCCACTAAATAATGTAACTCATTATGGACAATAAATATTAAATTAAAAAAAAAAACAACAGGCAGAAGTCTTTCATGGACAATGCAAAAGAGACTTTCCCTGATAGCAGGATATATTCCTGTCTAATATTTTACATTTATGCTGTCATGAACAAAATTATAAAACACTTTTAATGAACTCATTAAATCAAAACAAGGACATTCAATTAGCTATATTGCAAAATTAGATGAGAATAAACACAATTTAATAGGCCAAATCACAAATCTACAATATTTAGATTAGTTATAGCTTTATTTGGTAACTATCCCAAATTTAGATGCGACCATTGTATGTATTATTGGTCTTGGGACTATAATTTTTCTTTTTTTTTCTATGTCTATAGTCTAACCTACAGTCATAACTCAAGATAATTATATTTGGGTAAAAGTTTAAGAGATTTTAATTGTGAAATTCTCATTAAAACTTTCTGTGGGTTTAGATATTGCTCAGTGGTTAGAGGTGCTCGCTTGCTTGCCAAGCCTAAAAATCTGTCAACCCAATTTGATCCCCCAGAACACAAAGGCAGATGAACAAAGAGGCACATGTGTCTGGAGTTTGTTTGCAGTGACAAGAGGCCCTGACATGCCCATAGTCACCCTATTTCTATCTGCCCCTCTTATCTCTAATAATAATAAAATAAAATAAAATAAATATTTTTAAAAACTTCCAAAGTTGTAGTTTTTTTTTGCATTTTGGCAAGTTGAAATATGAAGAAAATATTTTCCATCTTTAAAATATTGCAATACAATTAAAACAACATGTGCAATGTGTTATAAATATCATAAACTCTTCACCTATGTATGCGTAGATGATAACTATTTATTGTAGCACATGTTGTGAGATACAACCACAAAGAATACTTAATTTCTAATGTCCTTTGTTGCATGCTGTTATGTGAAAGCTTGTCATTAACTAACAAATATATAAGCACCATTAAATTGAAAAGATCAAATAGTATATATATTTGACCAAAAAATTGGTAGTATTTGAAAAACAAAACAAATAGTTAGATATTTTAAAATAGAATATAGAAAGATAAATGAGCATATCATTTTGTTTAAATGCCTAAAGTACTTACACTCAAACACTAGATCATAATTTTTCTACAACTTCTGATAATATGGGAAATATTGATAGAGATAAAAATACATCTCATATTGCACTCTCTATATTAGTAAAGTTTATTTGGGAGACTGAGTTGGATGGTGGTATGACTTATATGTGCCAAATATGATAATTAAAGACCCAGAGGAAGGGACAAAAAATTGGATGATAATCATTAATTAATCAAAGCCAGAGATGTAGATTACAGCTAAGCCAGAATAGACAATTGCTATCCTAATTATAAACTAAAAAATATATATATTGCAACCTATGGTGGCTATAATATCTCAGTGAATCAATACAGGAGTTGAATTATGTTTCTTATTACGTTGAGGGTTGCTCTTAGAAGTCATGGTTGGCACACCTCCTACTGGGAGGGAACAGCGAACCAACAAAGGAGCACTTGGTGTAATGGAGGAGCCTCGGGCTGGGGGAGACAATCAACAGCTTTCAAATTCGACCAATTTTCCACTCAGTGAGGGGGGGCCCCTTGTTTGGAACTAGGGATTCAGGGAGATAGGCACCGGATCCCGTACTTTGGGGCTCCCAAAACAAGATGCACTATGGAACCGATTGACAGGGAGGCTACTAAAAATAGAATCTAGGTAATCCAGAATTGTGTATAT